>ML349950.1:0-29661 GCA_005239505.1 Nicotiana paniculata | reverse complement strand
TACTCTTTGGTCCCTGATTAGGTGTAGCAGTTTAGGTTAATACGATCATTACCAAAACAAGAGCAGAAGAAAAGAGTTTAGTTTAGTTTACAAAAAAAAAATGTGAGTCGTTATTTTTTTCTAGATTTTAAGTTATATTCACAACGTCAGTAAGGAATATTGACAACATCGAGTTACTTTAACTGTTATAGCAGGTAACCTCATTTATTTTTAAAACTACAGATTTCACATTTTAGGTAGACCTAATTATCTGTAGATATATTTGGATGAAGTCATAGTATTTTTTTTTTACTGAAAATATATATGTATACAGCAAAACCGGGGAGCCCGATTTTTAGGTTCCTGTTGCAGTTCGAGCCTCGACCGTATCAGAGCAGCATCCGAAGTTTAACTCCGAGGCTCACTCCTCGACGAACCATTCTGAGGGGTCGATACACCTCGAGGCGGGGCAAAATTCGAAGACCGTCATGATAAGGCAGGAGACTCCCAAGAGGCACGTGATAAAAGCTGAAAAAGTACATACATTAGTACAAGCTCATACCGTGGCATTAAATGGCTGTACCAGCCATCTCTCTTTGCGTTAATTACACATGTACTATGTTGGGATTCCCCCTCATATATAACGGGGACCCTCGTCACTTTGTAAAAAACATGATATTGAATACAAGATCTTCTGCCCCCTAACAAAAATATTTTCTACAATTGCTTCATTGATTTATTGCTTCTCATTTATTGTGTTCTTGAATTATTCTTCATTTATTATTTGTTATTCATCATAAATACGCCATTCTTGAGGCCTCAATACTGTTATACCGTTATCGATAGCCCCTTGTCAAGCTCCTAAATCTCGACCTCGAGGCCCTTCCGACCATCCTCGAGACCGGTCTCTCCGTTGCCCGATTTGCGTAATATCGTTTCCTTTTGCTCTTATTTCGTTTTCTCACATCACACTCAGCATCTACTGCCTAAACAATCGGTATTGAAATAGATCACGTATTCTTAGAACCACATAATCAAATATAATTGTAATTACCATTTTCAAGGTAAACAGTTTGGCGCCCACCGCTGGGCTAAAAATAATAGTGCTTGTTTTAGTACAGGTTTTCTAAAAAAAAAAGTTATTCTTCATGATTTTTCTTGCCCAAGAATCATCAATTTCAGGTCAGAAAATGTCTAACCTAGTAAACGCACATGAAAACAACGACCCTGAGGATCACGGACCGCAAGAACCCATGCTCAAACGGGCCAAAGTGCCCACTACCACAAAAGGACGAACTCAAAATTGTATACCTAAAGGAACTATTGTGTTCAGAGAAGAAGATGTTGATGCCCTGTCCCAACCACATAACGATGCGCTGGTAATTTCTTTTCTCTTGAATAGCGTTCAAATTAAGCGTGTGCTCGTGGATCTAAGTAGCTTGACCAATATAATTAGATTTGGGGTAGTGGAGCTGCTCGACCAAACCGTACCCTATTCTATAGCCCTCAGTGGGTTTAACATGGCGAGTGAAGCGACAAAGGTGGAAATCCTCCTCCCAGTCAATGTGTCCAGTATAGTTTGGGGCACCAAGTTTCATGTCATCGAGGGAGACACGAGATACAACGCCCTACTTTGAAGTCCATGGATACACGATATCAGGACGGTACCGTCAACTTTCCACCAGACGTTGAAATTCCCGACTATAGAGGGCATAAAAATGGTGTATGACGAGCAACACGCGGCAAAGGAAACTTTCACAGTGCACGGCGTGGCGCCAGAGCCCATATACTCCACCTCGGAGGGGTCGGGATATAAACGGGCCCCCGAGGATGATGGCGAAGACTTCCTCACTCCTCGAACCTTTGTTTCCCCCGAAGAATCGAAAGCAACAGACGAAGAACTAGAGCAAGATGTTTTGATGAAACACCTACTAGATCGAAAGGTATACCTGGGAACGAAATTAACCCCTGAGTTGAGGAAAGAACTTATTCAATTTATTATTGGCCATATTGATTGATTTGCTTGGTCCCACTTAGACATGAATGGGATCTCCCCAGGAATAACATCCCATCGACTAAGCATCGACCCCAGGTTCAAACCGGTGAAGCAAAAAAGGACGCCTCAGTCCGAGGTAAAGCATGTGTTCGTCAAAGACGAGGTAACAAAACTCTTCAAAATAGTATCCATCAGGGAAGTAAAATATTGTGAGTGGTTGGACAATGTACTAGTGGTCCCCAAAAAAGGGAACAAATTAAGAATGTGTGTAGATTAAAAGGACTTAAATAAAGCATGCCCTAAAGCTTCATTCTCGCTGCCCAACATCGATCGATTGATTGATGCCACGGCTGGCCACGAGATTCTCACCTTTCTCGACGCCTATTCTGGGTATAATCAAATTCAAATGGACCCCGAGGATAGGGAAAATACTTCATCCATCACGAAGTATGGCACATACTGCTACAATGTAATGCCCTTCGGGCTAAAAAATGTTGGGGCCACATATTAACGCTTAGTTAATAAGATGTTCGAACATCAAGTAGGCAAATCCATGGAAGTTTACATTGATGACATGGTAGTTAAGTCCATATGAGTAGAGGACCATTTTATTAATCTACAGGAAACTTTCGACATCCTTATGAGCTACAACATGAAGATCAACCCTGAGAAATGCGCCTTCAGCATAGGTTCGGACAAATTTTTAGGCTGCATGGTATCATATAGGGGGATTGAAATCAACTCCGAAAAAATCAAGGCCATCGAAGAAATCACGATGGTAAGCAATGTGAAGGTCGTGCAGCGGCGTTAGGCCGATTCATCTCGAGATCATCAGATCGAAGCCATCACTTATTCTCCCTACTTAAAAATAAAAAGGACTTTGAATGGACCCCGGGGTGCCAACACGCCTTGGAAGGGTTAAAGTGGTATCTCTCAAGCCCGCATTTGCTCCACACCCCGAAGGAGGACGAAATGCTATATCTGTATTTGACAGTGTCCGAGGTAGCGGTAAGTGGCATGTTGGTTTGAGATGAGAAAGGTACGTAATTCCCTGTCTATTATGTAAGTCGAACCCTGGGGGATGCTGAAACCAGGTATCAACACTTAGAAAAATTGGCTCTTGAATTAATAAATGTGTCTCGAAAATTGAAGCCTTATTTTCAATGTCATCATATATGTGTTTTAACAAAATATCCTCTTCGAAATATATTGCATAAACCTGAATTATCAGGCCGACTGGCCAAATGGGTCATCGAGCTCGGGAGGTACGATATCTAATATCAGCCCCGAACGGCTATCAAGTCCAAAATTTTAGTGGACATCGTGGCCGACTTTACGCCCTCCCTTGTGCCTGAGGTAGAAAAAGAACTGCTACTATAAACGGCTGCATCATCGGGGGTATGGACCTTATTCATCGACAGTGCCTCAAATGTGAAAGGATCCGAGCTCGGCATAGTTCTGAAGCCACCTACAAGTGGCGTGATTGCGGGTCGCGTATTAGCCAAAGGCCTGGGAGCAGAAATGGTTGAAGCCAAATATGATTCCCTTCTTGTAGTAAGTCAGGAAAATGGGAGCTTCGAGGTTCGAGAGGACAGGATGCAACGGTACCTAGACAAACTTCAAATCACTTTGCGTCGTTTCAAAGGATGGACTCTAGTCCACGTACCTCGGGAGCAAAACAGCGAGGCTGATGCACTCGCAAACCTGGGGTCATCCGTTGAAGAAGAAGACATACTCCCGGGGGTTGTTGTTCATCTATCCAAATCGGTGATCAAAGAAGGCCATGCCGAAATAAACTCAACCAGCCTGACATGGGATCGGAGAAACAAGTACATCGACTATCTGGTAAGTGGGAAACTACCCACAGACCCAAAAGAATCAAGGGCACTTCGGACCAGAGCAACCCAATTTTTACTCGACGATAATGGAGCTCTATACAGGAGAACCTTCGATGGGCCCTTAACAGTATGCTTAGGACCAGGATACACTTATTACGTGCTCCGAGAAATCCACAATGGCACCTACGAAAATCACTTCGGTGCCGATTCTTTAATTCGAAAGGTGATCAGAACAGGTTACTGCTGGGACAACATGGAAAGGGATATCAAAGAGTTCGTCCGAAAATGAAACAAATGTCAATGATTTGCGCCAATGATCCACCAACACGGTGAACAGTTTCATTCAGTCTTATCACCATGGCCATTCATGAAATGGGGAATGGACGTAGTCGGCCCCCTACGAACGACACAAGGTAAAGCTAGATTTATTCTATTTATGACTGACTATTTCTCAAAATGTGTGGAAGCACATGCCTATGAGAAGATAAGCGAAAAAGAATTCATCAACTTCATCTGGGATCACATCATGTGCCGATTCGGGATCCCCTCCGAGATAACGTGTGATAACGGGAAGCAGTTCATAGGAGGCAAAGTAAGAAAATTTCTCAAGGATAACAAAATCAAAAGAATCCTATCGACGCCCTACCACCCATGTGAAAAATGGTCAGGCCGAATCCACAAATAATACCATCATTCAAAACATGAAAAAAAAGTTAGAGAATGCGAAGGGAAAATGGAGAGAAATGCTGCCCGAGGTGCTATGGGCAGATCGGACAATCTCTAAATCGAGCACAAGAGAGACACTGTTCTCTTTGGTATACGGGTCCGAGGCTTTGATACCGGTCGAGGTCGGAGAGCCAAGCGCCAAAATCCGACATGCCACTGAAGAATCAAACAATGAGGCCATGACTACGGTCCTCGAACTATTAGACGAGAAGCGAGAAGCTTCGCTGGTCCAGATGGCCGCCCAAAAACAAAGAATCGCAAGATACTATAACCGAAGAGCAAACCTCTGACATTTCGGAGTCGGGGACTTAATCCTAAGGAAATTCAGCCTAAGAACTCGAAACCCTAATGAAGGGAAGATAGGCCCGAGCTGGGAAGGATCGTGCCGCGTCCTCGGAGTAATCGACAATGGGTCCTACAAGCTCGGCACCATGGAAGGAGAGCAACTTCCAAACCATTGGAACATATCAATGCTCAAACGCTATTATGTCTAAGGTAAAATACTCTCCCCCTTTCCTTCAAATTTACAATAACCAAATGCGCAGGTGTGCGTAAAAGTTATCAACCAACCCCCCAGCTCGAAGGCTTTAGGTTTTAAAGCATGCGTTGCGCTCTTTTTCCCTCACGTCGGATTTGATTCCAAAGGGGTTTTACCGGCAAAGTTTTTAACGAGGCAACATCCATATGCTACCTAAGGAGAATTCGCCAAGTATTCAAGGCTTCTCTTCGATCAACCTGGAACACTGAGGGGCATCCCCCCTTAGGAATTCACCTCCTCGAAGAAACCAAAAGATGCCAAAGAGGGTCTCGACAGGAGAACGATATATAGGACCAAACGGTCGAATGAACCGTGTCCACATAGAATAAATCAAACCCTTGATGGTGAAAAAACGTATACTTGTACCAAGTAATCGGAGGAGAACCTCTTATCATAAAAACACTTCACACGTCAAAGAATTTTGCTACTTTCACAAGAAACGGCCCCGAGGCCAGAAATTTCCCAAACAATCAGGGACTAATACCGAAAAATCGAAGCCGTAAGACCTCAGGCATGTAACTTCGAGCCCATAAGCCCTCTATGAGGCACCTATGTAAGCCATCCACAAGGAAATATCGACAACTTTCGATTTCTCGGGGACTGCCATTGACAGTCACCCCATTAAAGCACCAGAAACTCAAAGCCTTAAGACCTCAGGGCCGGTCACCTCGAGCTCGTAAGTCCTCCACGAGGCACCAATGTAAGCCCTCAATGAGGCAATGAAAAAACTGTAAGAACTCAAGCAAGGCATGTAAAAATTTGCAAGATCTTAAAAAAAGGCATAACCGCAACTCAGGGACTATCCTCGACAGCCGCTCGATCGAGTAACCAAAAACTCAAAGTCGTAAGACCTCAGGGCCGACAACTTCGAACTCATAAGCCATCCACAAGGAACCGATCTTGTCATGCCCCGAACCTGGGGAGGCGTGGCTGACACCGGGTGCCACATTGGACCGAGCGAACCACTCTGTAACTCATTTATTTTCTTCTGGACCTATCATGGGCCAACATGGCCAGAACTGGTAATGTACAACTTGTAAGTGGGAAACACTGTATCAATAAACTATCGTTCATAAAACATCAATACATATGGGCCGTTAAGGCCTCTGACATACTGTACAAACTGGACATCTCTCTACAAATCCTCTTAGTTTTACTCACATCAAATGGGACAGGGTACCGGCCTACCCATAAGTCTGTAGTAAAACTCTGGCACGGTGACCCATAGATTTGGTTGCACTCCGAATGAGTTGGAGTCTTACCGATCCTTCGCTAAATGCTAATCTCGTCTACTATGAGGGCTCGTCAACTGATTATCTATGCCTGCAAGCATGAATGCAGCGTCCCCAGCAAAAGGACATCAGTACGAATAGTGTACTAAGTATGTAAGGCAGAACTGAAACGTAATAATAAGTCAACATTAATAAAGACACATATGATCAACATGTAAGTCTGGATAGCTCTGTAAAAATCATGAAATATTTATAATGTCATGCATATGCGTACAAATGTCATGTAATGCATAGGTCTGTACGTATATAACATCATTAAGCCTCTGAGGGCATCCCATCATATAATCTCGGCCACTGTGGGAAAATCATCAACGTATACCAGCTGATCAGGTGGTGGTGCGTATATAAGGCCATAACCTTTCCCATATCCCATATACATATATATAGATACATATATACGCGTATATAATGCCATATGAGTCATAAGTCAATGTACATGTATAAATGCATGAAATGCATAATAAATACGTTAATAAGATTTTCGCAGAATGCCATAAAATCAATATGTCTTTCGGATCAACATTATCAAATAAATATTTTTCTGGGACCCATGAACAGAAGATAATATTAATTCACATGGGGAATCAAGAATATATACACCCCTAGTATTCCTATGAATAGAGTAATTTATGGAAACTGTGCGTTTGCTCGTTTATTCATAATAGTTTGGATCATGAAAAAAAAAAGAAGGGGTAGCCTTTACATACCTGAACCGGGTCTCTGGACAATCCTTATAACACACGACAATTGCGACAAAACTCGTGACGGCAATATCGAAGTAGGAAAATATCTTGTATCCGTATTCATGTGCTTTCTACAGTCACATGCTAATCAATAGTAAATCCATACTTCCCCAGAATATACACATAGACAAATTTTATAGGGTTGAATATCCAAATACATAACTAAATGAATCTTAATCATCCCCCTAAGTAGAGAAAATATTATCCCACGTATCCTCTATCGTCCAATCTATAACCAAGTTCAAAACACTCCTGATAAATATCGGGCCCAAGGCAAGTGTGACAATAAAAATTAACCTTAACCCAAGTGAGTTCTTTTTTCCAACAAGGAAACAATTCCACGATGAACATAATAGAGCTCTATTAAATTCACAGTTGAAACTAAACACACCAGAAATCAACTTAGAGTGCATTTGAAACCAGAAGGGAGAAATTACTTCTGCTTCTATCGGAGGTAATGGAAGGTCAATCCAGCATATAGGTACACCCATTGCCTCAAACTACAATAAAATATATCACTACTCAATCTAGTTGAATTTACTAATATGAATCCTTCAAGTTCATTCTGCTACATTTGCACTCCTTTCATTGACTACTCAATAATCTATCCTTGGATTTTCTAAAATTAGGAATCTTCTGAATATCCCAATACATTAAATAAGAAAAGAAGTAGGACTAGGAAATATATATATTATTTTAATTGAAAAATTAGATAAGGTGTATATATATCTTAAAAGGATGCCACCTCCTCCTTAGTTATAAACATAGTTGGCAACTTGCTGCCATGTATTCCTAATCCCACATGGATTGATGTACCTTAGTAATTATCCATGATTCTTACTTAATTTTTTATCCACAAATTTTTAACTAATTTGTTAACTTTTGACTTAAATCAATAATTAACCAATTGTCCACATAATTAAGAATTATCTCAACTTACTTAAAACTCTACTTATTTTTAATACACTTTATACACCATACTATTACGGTCATGTGGTACCATATAAAATAGATTCATACACCATTATTTTATTTGAACATCTATGTAAAAATACATATATTTTCTCAACTTATAATTTTCCTAATCTCATGTAAAGAGTAAAAATTCTCGTATGCTTAGTTATTAAAATGATAAAAAGATAACCTTCTTTTCTTGAGAGAAAATAATTTCTATCTTTACAATAAGTAAAATCTCATAAACGTTCTCATATTATGTGTATAATTTAAAGCATATTCGAAAATAGTAAGAATGGTAACTATCCAAATTTATACTCATAAAACTTTTACTAAAATACTTTAATTAAAAGAAAATACCACGCTAAAATAATATCTAACGGCATCAAGGTTGTAAACTTACAGGGTCTCACAATAACAATGTCTTAAACCTTCTATGGTTCATAATAGACATAATTCTTTTCGTACTCTTGTGGATTTACTACGACACATCCTAATGCTAAGGTACGGGATGTAACATCCTTCCCCCGTTTAGAACATTTGTCCTCGAATATTAACTCTTAGAGATTTACAAACGTTTTACTAGGATCTCATGTGTAAATTAGACTAAAACCCAAACTATATCTGAAGTCTCGACTATTCACAACCTTTTGTAGTTGAGTATCTCATATCTTATTTACCTTTATCTCACTTATCTTTCAATCTCACATCGTATCTTCTGTTTCTTTCATAACTTCCCTTCCATAAGTAGAAATTACATATATGCCTTAAAGCTCTATTGTGATAGCACCTATGGTGCATACACAATTCGGTGGAAACTTTATACTGACTTCTTACGACTTAGCTCTATGGCACGATATGGAAACAAAAGAAGGGTAACATTTCTTAAATGCCATATAGCCTCTCAATTATAAATGTGGCGCGCAGCACATCCATAAGTGAGACTCTAGTAGGCACGACTTTGTAGACTCCCTAGGACACAACACGCTCTGATACCACTTTGTCACGCCCCAAACCTGGAGAGGCGTGGCTGGCACCCGGTGCCGCATTGGCCCGAGCGAACCACTATGTAACTGATTTATTTTCTTCTGCTCCTATCATGGGGCAACATGGCCAGAACTCGTAATGTAGAACTTGTAAGTGGCCAACACTGTATCAATAAGCTATTGTTCATAAAACATCAATAGATATGGGCCGTTAAGGCCTCTGACATACTGTACAAACTGGACATCTCTCTACAAATCCTCTAAGTTTTACTCACATCAAATGGGACAGGGTACCGGCCTACCCATAAGTCTGTAGTAAAACTCTGGCACGGTGACCCATAGATTTGGTTGCACTCCGAATGAGTTGGAGTCTTACCGATCCTTCGCTAAATGCAAATCTCGTCTACTATGAGGGCTCGTCAACTGATTATCTATACCTGCAAGCATGAATGCAGCGTCCCCAACAAAAGGACGTCAGTACGAATAGTGTACTAAGTATGTAAGGCAGAACTGAAATGTAATAATATGTCAACATTAATTAAAGACACACATGATCAACCTGTAAGTCAGGATAGCTCTGTAAAAATCATGAAATATTTATAATGTCATGCATATGCGTACAAATGTCATGTAATGCATAGGTCTGTACGTACATAACATCATTAAGCCTCTGAGGGCATCCCATCATATAATCTCGGCCACTGAGGGCAAATCATTAACTGATACCAGCTCATCAGGTTGGGGTGCGTATATAATACCATAACCTTTCACATATCCCATATGCATACATATATACGCGTATATAACACCGTCTGAGTCATGGATCAATGTACATGTATAAATGCATGAAATGCATAAGAAATACGTTAATAAGATTTTCTCAGAATTCCATAAAAATCAATATGCCTTTCGGATGAGCATTATCAAATACGTATTTTTCAAGGACCCATGAATAGAAGATAGTAATAATTCACATGGGGAATCAAGAATATAAACACCCCTAGTATTCCTATGAATAGAGTAATTTATGGAAACTGTGTGTTTGCTTGTTTCTTCATTATATTTTGGATCATGCCAAAAAGAAAGAAGGAGTATCCTTTTCATACCTGAGCCGATTCTCTGGACGACCCTTCTAACACATGACAATTGCGACAAAACTCGTGACGGCAATATCAGAGTAGGGAAAAATCCGGTATCCAGATTCATGTGCTTTCTACAGTCACATGCTAATCAATAGAAAATCCATATTTCCCCAGAATATACACAGAGACAAATTTTACAGAGCTGAATATCCAAATACATAACTAAATGAATCTTAATCATCCCATTTAAGTAGAAAAAATATTATCCCACGTATCCTTTATCGTCCAATCTATAACCAAGTTCAAAACACTCCTGGTAAATATCGGGCCCAAGGCAAGTGTGCCAATAACAATTAACCTTAATCCAAGTGAGTTCTTTTTGCCAACAAGGAAACAATGCCACGATGAACATAATAGAGCTCTATTAAATTCACAACTGAAACTAAGCACACCAGAAATCAACTTAGAGTGCATTTGAAACCAGAATGGAAGAAATTACTTCTGCTTCTACTGGAGGTAATGGAAGGTGAATCCCGCATATAGGTACACCCACTGCTTGAAACTACAATAAGATATATTACTACTCAATCTACTTGAAGTTTACTAATATGAATCCTTCAAGTTCATTCTGCTACATCTGCACTCCTTTCATTAGCTACTCAATAATCTATCCTTGAATTTTCTAAAATAGGAATCCTCTAAATATCCCAATTCTTTAAACAATAAAAGAAGTAGGACTAGGAACTATATTTTTTTTAATAGAAAAATGATATAAGTTGTATATATATCTTAAAAGGATGCCACCTCCTCCTTAATTAAACATAGTTGGCAACTTGCTGCCATGTATTCCTAATCCCACGTGGATTGATGTACCTTAGTAATTGTCCATGATTCTTACTTAATTGTTTATCCACTTATTTCTAATTAATATGTTAACTTTTTACTTAAATCAATATTTAACTAATTGTCCACATAATTAAAAATTATGTCAAGTTACTTAAAATTCTACTTATTTTTAATACACTTTATACACCACGGTGATGTGGTACCATATAAAATAGATTCATACACTATTATTTCATTAAAACATCAATGTAAAAATACATATATTTTCTCAACTTATAGTTTTCCTAATCTCATAAAGAGTAAAAATTCTCGTACGCTTAATTATTAAAATGATAAAAAATATAACCTTCTTTTTTTGTGAGAAAATAATTTCTATCTTTACAACAAAGAAAATCTCATATACTTTCTCATATTATATAATTTAAAGAATATTCGAAAATAGTAATAATGGTAAATATCCAAAATTATACTTATAAAACTCTTACTAAAATACTTTACTTATAAGAAAATACCACGCTAACATAATATCTAACGGCATCAAGGTTGTAAACTTACAGGGTCTCACAATAACAATGTCTTAAACCTTCTATGGTTCCTAATAGATATAATTCTTTTCTTACTCTTGTGGATTTACTACGACATATCCTAATGCTAATGTACGGAATCTAACAGACATAAGCACTCCACGAGGCAATATCGCATCCGTAAGACCTCAGGGCAGGTAACTTCGAGCTCATAAGCCCTCCACGAGGAAATATCAACAGTATAAGCCCCCACGAGGCAATATCAACAACTTTCGATGTCTCGGGGACAGCCATCGGCAGTCACTCGTCAAACCATCAGAAACCCAAAAGCCTTATGACCTCAGGGCCAGCAACCTCGAGTTCATCCCATCGAGCCATCAATATCAACGACATAAGCCCTCCATGAGGCAACATCAAATGTCAGAAACTGTCCTCGACAGTTGAATCATAGCCGTAAGACCTCAAGGCTAGGACCTAAAAACTCTTAAGCCCTCCATGAGGCAACATCAAAATTGTATGACCTCAAGCAAGGCATGTACAAATTTGTAAGACCATATAAAAAGGCATAATCCCCATATCAAAGTCAAGGCTATATATCGAACTTGTAAGATCCCAAAAGGCATACCCGTGATATAGACGCTGTGGCTATCTCATTCGAGGATTAAAAGGCAACGGCCAGATACAATAACAATCTCCATAAGGCTACGGCCCAACTAACGCGACTCGGAGACGTCCGACTGTTGCCATAAAATCACAGGCCTCCAATTAATTCAAAAGTTTCCTGAAAGAACTGGTTAAAGGTCATACCAAGCTAAAGAGTAAGAGTTCGCCAACTACATTAAAGGTCATACCGACCTAAAGCGTAACAGCCCAAGTCACCAGCTACATCAAAGGTCGTACCGACCTAAAGCGTAAGAGCCCGAGTCGCCAGCTACAGGTCATACCAATCCAAAGCGCCTCAAGGCCGATTTGAAAACCTGAGGGCTGTTGAGCTCGAGTCGAAACCCGACTCAGAGACTAATCCAAAAATGGTAAACCAAAGAGCCTCAGGGCCAAATAGCGTAAGAGGCCAAGGCCCCTGCTACATTAAAGGTCGTACCGACCTAAAGCGTAAGAACCCAAGTCGCCAACTACATTAAAGGTCGTACCAACCTAAAGCGTAAGAGCCCAAGTCTCCAGCTACATCAAAGGTCGTACCGACCAAAAGCGTAAGAGCCCGAGTTTCCAGATAGTCGTACCGACCTAACGCGTAAGAGCTCAAGTCACCAGCTACAGCTCGTACCGACCCAAAGCACCTCAGGGCCGATTTGAAAATCTGAGGGCCGTTGAGCTCGAGTCGAAACCCGAATCGGAGACTAAGCCCAAAATGGTTAACCAAAGCGCCTCAGGGCCAAAAAGCGTAAGACCCCAATTCGCCCGCTACATTAAAGGTTGTGTCGGCCTTACGCCTAGGAGCCCAAGTGGCCAACTACAGGTCATACCGACCCAAAGAGCCTTAGGGCTGATTTAAAAACCTGAGGGACGTTGAGCTCGAGTCGAAACCCGACTCAGATACTAAGCCCAAAATGGTTAACCAAAGCGCCTCAAGGACAAAAAGAGTAAGAGCACAAGTCGCCTGTTACATTAAAGGTCGTATCGAACTTACTCGTAAGAGCCCAAGTCGCCAGCTAAAGGTTATACCGAACCAAAGTGCCTCAGGGACGATTTGAAAACCCGAGGGCCGTTGATATCGAGTGGAAACCCGACTCGGAGACTAAGCCCGAAACGGTTAACTAAAGCGCCTCAGGGCCAGATGCGTAAGAGCCCAAGTTGCCAGCAACACTGAAGGTCGTACCGACAAAGCGAGTAAGAGCCCAAGTCGCCAGCCTAAAGTGCCTCAGGGCATATTCATAACCCCAAGGGTTTCATTTCTAAGTCTGATTAATCGGACTAATCACCAACATGCATCAAAGCCTATTTCAAGAGACCAAAAAGAAACAAGGAGTCACAAAAGGCCTTTTATACACGATAAAAGTTCACAAAGCATATTTACAAAACTCGAAATTAGAGCCCTCGCACGGGGAAAGAGAACAAATGAAAACATAATCTATAGCTAGGGTGTATCTTCAACGGTTCCTGGGAGGTTATACTTTCAGTAGCTTGGCCTTCCGCCACCGGGTCTTCAACGACCTCTTCCCCCTTGGGAACTTCTGTAACGACCCGGTTGGTCGTTCCGAGAGTTATAGCCTAATTTTCCCCATTTCTACTTCTTTATGTGTTGTTCAGCTACGTTGAGTTGCATCGAGTCGGCAGGTTTGGGTCCGGAGTAGCTTTGGAGTGAAATGAACACTTATTCTCTTAGTTAGAAAGCTAAGTTATAAGAGTCAACCGGAAGTTAGCTTATGAGTAAATGATTTCGGATTTGGATTTTTATGATTTTTTTAGCTTCATTTGGGTAATTTTAGACTTAGGAGTGCGTCCGGAATGTATTTACCCGTTATTTTTTTGTGGTATACCTATTAGTTGTGAAATGTGGAGAATAAATTTAATTTATAATTATTAGGTCAAATACTAAGCATGTAAGGGAAATTTATTATATATTTATATAAATAGTGTACTGATAAATTTGCTAGTAGAACAAATTTACGAGTATCACATTATTCATTGATAAGCCCTCCACGAGGCAATATCAACAGTATAAGCCCCCACGAGGCAATATCAACAACTTTCGATGTCTCGGGGACAGCCATCGGCAGTCACTCGTCAAACCATCAGAAACCCAAAAGCCTTATGACCTCAGGGCCGGCAACCTCGAGTTCGTCCCATCGTGCCATCAATATCAACGGCATAAGCCCTCCATGAGGCAACATAAAAAGTCAAAAACTGTCCTCGACAGTTGACTCATAGCCGTAAGACCTCAAGGCTAGGACCTCAAAACTCTTAAGCCCTCCATGAGGCAACATCAAAATTGTAAGACCTCAAGCAAGGCATGTACAAATTTGTAAGACCATATAAAAAGGCATAATCCCCATATCAAAGTCAAGGCTATATATCGAACTTGTAAGACCCCAAAAGGCATACCCGTGATATAGACGTCGTGGCTATCTCATTCGAGGATTAAAAGGCTACGGCCAGATACAATAACCATCTTCATAAGGCTCCGGCCCAACTAACGCGACTCGGAGACGTCCGACTGTTGCCATAAAATCACAGGCCTCCAATTAATTCAACAAATTTCGGAAATAACTGGTTAAAGGTCATACCAAGCTAAAGCATAAGAGTTCGCCAACTACATTAAAGGTCGTACCGACCTAAAGCGTAAGAGCCCAAGTCACCAGCTACATCAAAGGTCGTACCGAACTAAAGCGTAAGAGCCCAAGTCACCAGCTACATCAAAGGTCGTACCGAACTAAAGCGTAAGAGCCCGAGTCGCCAGCTCGTCGCACTGACCTAACGCATAAGAGCCCAAGTCGCCAGCTACAGGTCATACCAATCCAAAGCGCCTCAAGGCCGATTTGAAAAAAAAAGGGCTAATGAGCTCGAGTCGAAACCCGACTCGAAGTTTAAGCCCAAAATGGTAAACCAAAGAGCCTCAGGGCCAAAAAGCGTAAGAGGCCAAGGCCTCTGCTACATTAAAGGTCGTACCGACCTAAAGCGTAAGAACCCAAGTTGCCAACTACATTAAAGGTCGTACCAACCTAAAGCGTAAGAGCCCAAGTCTCCAGCTACATCAAAGGTCGTACCGACCTAAAGCGTAAGAGCCCGAGTTTCCAGATAGTCGTACCGACCTAACGCGTAAGAGCTCAAGTCACCAGCTACAGGTCGTACCGACCCAAAGCGCCTCAGGGCCGATTTGAAAATCTGAGGGCCGTTGAGCTCGAGTCGAAACCCGAATCGGAGACTAAGCCCAAAATGGTTAACCAAAGCGCCTCAGGGCCAAAAAGCGTAAGACCCCAATTCGCCCGCTACATTAAAGGTTGTGTCGGCCTTACGCCTAGGAGCCCAAGTCGCCAACTACAGGTCATACCGACCCAAAGAGCCTTAGGGCTGATTTAAAAACCTGAGGGACGTTGAGCTCGAGTCGAAACCCGACTCAGATACAAAGCCCAAAATGGTTAACCAAAGCGCCTCAAGGACAAAAAGAGTAAGAGCACAAGTCGCCTGTTACATTAAAGGTCGTATCGAACTTACTAGTAAGAGCCCAAGTCGCCAGCCTAAAGTGCCTCAGGGCATATTCATAACCCCAAGGGTTTCATTTCTAAGTCTGATTAATCGGACTAATCACCAACATGCATCAACGCCTATTTCAAGAGACCAAAAAGAAACAAGGAGTCACAAAAGGCCTTTTATACACGATAAAAGTTCACAAAGCATATTTACAAAACTCGAAATCAGAGCCCTCGCACAGTGAAAGAGAACAAATGAAAACATAATCTACAGCTAGGGTGTATCTTCAACGGTTCCCTCGGAGGTTATACTTTCAGTAGCTTGGCCTTCCGCCACCGGGTCTTCAACGACCTCTTCCCCCTCAGGGACTTCTGTAACGACCCGGTTGGTCGTTCCGAGAGTTATAGCCTAGTTTTCCCCATTTCTACTTCTTTATGTGATGTTCAGCTATGTTGAGTTGTATCGAGTCGGCAGGTTTGGGTCCGGAGTAGCTTTGGAGTGAAATGAACACTTAGTCTCTTAGTTAGAAAGCTAAGTTATAAGACTCAACCGGAAGTTGGCTTATGAGTAAACGATTTCGGATTTGGATTTTTATGATTTTGTTAGCTTCGTTGGGTAATTTTAGACTTAGGAGTGCGTCCGGAATGTATTAACCCGTTATTTTTTTGTGGTATACCTATTAGTTGTGAAATGTGGAGAATAAATTTAATTTATAATTATTAGGTCAAATACTAAGCATGTAAGGGAAATTTATTATATATTTATATAAATAGTGTACTGATAAATTTGCTAGTAGAACAAATTTACGAATATCACATTATTCATTGATAAATTAATTAACTTAGTTGGGTGTTTAATGAATAAATAAATAAACGAAAAAAAAAGAAATCAAATGGGCCTAGCCCCACCTTGTGAATCTTACATAAGATGAGAAAATATGTATCAAGGGTTTTTTATTCATTAGATGAGGCAAAGTAAATTAACAAAAGAAAAGTTTCGGTGACGGCAATACATTAAGAGAAGTAGATGCTTGAAAGGAAGAACAAATTACTTGTTGCTTCCTCTCTTTAACCAATAGAGGAAAGGAAATTTTCATTGCCCAGGTACTACTAATTCTTGTATATATAAATATTCTTTTTTTTTTGGCCAACTAATAATGATGACAATAGGGAACAATATGTGGCAATTGCTAGTGAACTAGAATAAGACATAAAAGTGTGAATTTAAAATTTACAGTAGAAAACTTTATGCTATGGTAGTTTTGGTTCCTATTACTCTTACATTATGGAATAAAATGATAAATCAATAATTGTTATTGATGAGAGAATATCTTAGAGTTTAGTAATAATGACCAATGTAATACTAAACAACAATAATAGTAATAGATTTCATTAGAGGAGAAACCAACAAATATGACTATGGATTTAGAACAGATAGTTATATTAGAAATCAATTTTTTTTTGCAAAATATTTCCTTTCAAGAGAGTGTCGCAGTTGATATTGATTTGGGTACCTATATTGATTAATAACACTAAGGATTGAATTTGTTTTTCTTTTACTTGCTCTAAAGAACTGAGATGATGTTCAGTTAAGGGCTATTGAATATTTGAAACCTGTTTTTGTGTAGTTTGAGGTGATCCAGATTCCTGAGAGTATAGTTCTAAGTTACCGGAAAGAGTACTTGGAAAGTGAAATCGAGGGACCTAGGGCTTGAGTTTTGGAGAGTTTTATGTAGGGATTTGAGAGACCAAACGGAGTCCGATTCTGATAAATTTTATATGGTTAGACACGAGAGAGGACGAGGATTATTGTTCTGCCATTTTTGACTGAATTCGAGTAGTGGGTCGGGGGGCCGGGTTTTGGCTGATTTCAGATTTTTGGCGTATTTTGTAGTTTTTATTGTGGAATTCGATTCGTTAGCCTATGTTGATGATATTAATCTGATTATGGTTAGATTCGAAGCTTTTGGAGACCGAGTCTAGAGACGAGGGCATCCTGGAGTAGGATTTTACTTTCTTAAGGTAAGTAACATTTTTAACTCTGGCTTTGAGGGTATAAATCCGGAGAATTTTGTATCGTGTGACCGTTTGGAGGTGATACCCACGCTAGGTGACAGACGTGTGGGTGTATACCTCGAGGGACTTAGACTTCGTTCGTCCGTGAGGCCTAATGCCCATCATCTGTGTTTACATATTTACGTGTTGTTGAACTTGTCTGCCTTCATGTTAGAGACCATGGTTAGGTTTTGTTCATGCTCACGTTAATTGTACTCAGTCATAGAAATTATTGTACATGTTTACCTCAACCTCTATTTTTTGTTAATATGTTGTGATACTCGATGTGGGTTGTGTCCCCTTATTTATTGATGGTGGTGAGCCTAGTGAGGTACATGATTGAGTGAGACATATGGCCTGATTGTGAGGATATTAATACCATGTCACGTGAGTTGTCCGCGTAGCACATGAGTTGACCATGCGGGTCCAGGTATTTTTACCATAGCGCGTGAGTTGTCTGCGTAGCACGTGAGTTGAACGTGCAGATCCAGGTATTGATATAGTAGCACATGAGTTGTCTGTGCTTAGCGCTTGGGCTTTGGGAGCCCCTCCAAAGTCTGTACACACCCCCAGTGAGCGCAGAGTGTTGAGTTTTGAGCGTTGAATGTTGAGTGCGAGTGATGAGTGATGGAGTGACAATGTTGTGAGGTTGCATTTACTTTTGCTGTTGCTGCATTTATCTGTTAAATTTCTTTATGGCATTTACTGAGTTATGAAATTTACCCGTTTATTCCTTTTATTTCTAAATTCTGGAAAATAAATAATTGTACTGTTTTGCTTAGCTCGTCACTACTGCTCAGTTCCTTAGTTATTTCTGTTACTATTGAGTCGGTTGTACTCATACTACAGCCTGCACTTTATGTGCAGATCCAGGCGAGTTAGAGCGCGACGATCATTGATTTCAGGCCGGCTATCTGTGGAGATTGCAAGGTAACTGCCAGCGTCCGCGGGACCTTGTCACTCCTTTTACCATTTCTTGTTTTGAACAGTTAGACAGTTTATAAATCTTAGTTCATAGATTTAGACGCCCGTGACTTAGTGACACCCTGATATTTGGGGTTCGTTCCGTATTCTATATTGTTATTATTTAGAGTTGATTTAGTTTATGAGAAATTCATATGTTGGTATTGTTTCATTAAATTCGTAAAATCAATTAGTAGTAATATTTTGGGAAATAGGCTTGCATTGTAACAAGATAGGCGCTATCACGACCATAGTTAGATTTTGGGTCGTGAAAACTTCGACCTCATCTTCATAAGGTGAGGAGTCGGCCTCAGACCTTTGCAGGGTAGCCCTCTTTGGGTCCAGAGGCTCGATCTACGATTCCCTCTTCCTTTTCTTCCCTTCATTCAGGTTTGGGATGTCTGCTCCCCCAGGCAATGTTTCTCTCATCAAAGAGGCCTCCCCTAGGCCTATATAAACACAAGAAGTCAGAATGTATTCGAGGGGTGTCTTTTATAAACATAACTCAAGTATTGCAAAGGGAAAGGTGCCACCATAATTTTTGGCTTCCCATGGACCCCTAGCAAGGTCACGCCACACACGCTCGACATACGTGTAGGTAAAATCCAGATGGCGAACCCAGCTCCGGAGATCCTTAACCGCATCGGGATACCTACGCAACAACTGCATCAGCAAAGGGAGTTAGTTTCAGGGAGAATTGGCACAAAGAAAAATTAAGATGTTCACTTACGATTCATATTCCATTCCTCAAGGAACAACATCCTATCAGATGGAATCAGATCCAAGGTCCTAACTCGAACAAAGTGGTCATCCGCCCCCTGTCCTTGCCATCATCGGTTGAAGCAAAGAAAAGCCTCGAGGCCCGACGTTGAAGTTTAATCGGACCACCCCAATAAAGTCGGGGACTGTACATTCTAACCAGATAGTCAAGGGTCAAAGGCATTCCCTCGACCATATTTTCAAAATGCCTAATCATGTAAACAGTTCGCCAAAATGATGGGTGGATCTGGCCGAATGTCACTTGATACTGCTTGCAGAAATCGAGAATGACGGGGTCTATCGACGGCAAAAATGGCCATATCGGGCCCAGGGTAAATGGATAGGTGTATACACTAAGAAAACCGGTCTTATGGGTTGTTATGTCTTCATCCTGAGAGGGAATCTCCACTTGGATCGCATATCCCCAGAAGCACTAGGACTTCACTCTCTCGACATTTTTTATTAGGCTAATATAAGAGGATATGGATTCGCATCGTTCCGACTTTGAGGAAGGTTTATCGACCTTAAAATCGGAGGTCGTTTCGTAGGCCCGGGGTTGCAATACTCGAGATATGGGGGAACAATTGCTTTTCCTGTAAAGGATCGTGCAGAAGAGGGGGCTTTATCATCTCGTTGAATAGTTTTGGAAGCCTTCGTCATTTCTACGGAAAGGTTTCAAAGAAAATGAGAGGGAACTGATCAGAAAGGGGATGCAAGAAAGAAGTAATGAGAGATATTTTTAGAAGAGATTAGAAGAAGAAATGAAAAAAGGAGAGGCAGGTGAAGAAGTATTTATAGGGGCTAACCGCGCATGTTGAGCAAATCCAAAAGAAAGCCAACCGCCAAAATAAATTTGAATCTTTTCAGAAAACTATGGATATATGATCTCTGAGCATACATGATCTCCGACAATCTCGCACGTCGGTTGCTTATGTGGCATGAATAACATAATAATGAATGTATTAAAAAGTTGGTAAATTCAAATCGTTTCTTGTATTTTCATTCCAAGAAGCGCCGGGACTATCTGTATACGGCAGAACTGGGGGAGCCCGATTTTTAGGCTCCTGTAGCAGTTCGTGCTTCAACCTCGACCGTATCGGAGCAGCATCCGAAATTTAACCCCGAGGTTCACCCCTCGAGGACGAATTCCGAGGGGTCAATATACCTCGAGGCGGGGCGAGATTTGAAGACCGTCATGATAAGGCAGGAGACTCGCAAGAGGCACGTGATTAAAGCTGACAAAGTACATAAATTAGTACAAGCCCATACAGTGGCATTAAATGGTTGTACTAGCCATATCTCTTCGAATTAATTACACATGTAATATGTTAGGATTCCCCATCATATATAAAGGGGAACCTTTTCACTTTGTAACGGACATGATATTGAATACAAGATCCTCTGCCCCCTAACAAAAACATTCTCTACAATTTCATTGATTTATTGCTTCTCGTGTATTGTGTTCTCGAATTATTCTTCATTTATTATTCGTTGTTGATCATAAATAGTCCATTCTTGACGCCTTCAACACTGTTATACCGTTATCGATATCCCCTAGTCAAGCTTCTACATCTCGACCTCGAGGCCCTTCCGACCAGCCTCGAGACCGTCTCTCTGTTGCCCGATTTGCGTAATCTCGTTTCCGTTTGCTCTTATTTCATTTTCTCACTTCACACTCATCATCTACTACCTACACAACTAGTATTAAAATAGATCACGTATTTTTAGAACCACATAATAAAATATAATTGTAATTACCATTTTCAAGGTAAACAATATATAACTTAAATTTTTTTATATAGTAATTAAACTAGACAACTAGTTTTATGCTAAGAAGATTTGAAAAAACTCCACTTAACATTTTTAGATTGTAAAATGATTTGGAAGTTTCTTAAAGTACTAATTTATGGGTACTTCCCTTTCTCAAGTGTGCTCCCCATATCTTGAAGATGTAGTCTTTTTCTTTCTTCTCCCCCTTTCACATCTGTCACGACCCGAAAATTCTCACCCACGGGGCGGTGATGGCACCTAACATCACACTCACTAGTCAAATCAACATTAGAGATTCATCAACCATTTTCATTTAAAATTCATTAAATACCAGTAAACAAGTTAAGAACAGTGATCATAACTGCGGAAATAAATAAATACTGCTTTATTTATGAACTATTGCCAGAACTATTGCTACTACCACCCAAAAACTAGTGTCATAATCCATGAACATACTAAGAATTACTATAAATATTGGTATGAACGAAATTACATCTGTTCGAAACGAAAGATAACAGAAATGTAGAAATGAAGAAGGGGACGCCAGGGCCTACAGATGCCAGCATAACTACCTTGACTCTCCTAGATGAAATTCCTGCAACCAACCTCTCGATCAGCCACTACCAGCTCCAAAATCTGCACAGAAGGTGGAGAGTGCAGAATCAGTACAACCGACCCCATGTACTGGTAAGTGTCGAGAGTAACCTCGATGAAGGCGTGACGAGGCTACGACGGGACACTATGAACCATAAATAATAAGACGGAAAAAAGGACGAAAGTTTAAAGTAGTAAAATACAAGAATAAGTAAATAATTAATCTTAGTGTCTCATCCGTATCCAGGTATCACCAATCCTTCACGCAACATTAAACCGTTGAATAATCTACACAGTCAAGAATAATAAGTAAACACATATATTGATGCGGCGCGCATCCCGATCCTACCAATTCTCCCTTATTCCTCTGTTAAATTTTATTAAAGGTAAATAATATATATATATATATATATATATATATTATTTACCTTTAATAAAATTTAACAGAGGAATAAGNATATATATATATATATATTGAGGCGCGCAACCCGATCCCACCATATCAAATAATTTCAGTATCAACATGAAAATTCATCCTTATTACTCTGTTTCATTCCACCTTTATTCCTGCTGTTGTGGCGTGCAACTCGATCCCACCGAATATTCACATTAACCCTTATTCCTCCTCATAAATCCTCCCTAATTCCTCCTGTTGCAACGTGCAACCCGATCCCACCAGACAATTAGTACCAGTACACAATAAGAAACTAAATTCACAATTTAGCTCAAAACCTTCAAGTATGTTTAAGCCTCAAACCAAAGCAAACAGAAGGCTATACAATTATGAAACTTCACACAATTAATACTACGCAGCGAGACCAACTAAAATATACCATGAAACACCGATGATCCATCTTAACCTAATAATGTAATACAATAAAACTACGGAATTATTAACACTTTCAATAAAAAAAACAACATCAACTTAGCAGCGATTAGACATGGAAGCACTAATAAGCATGTTGCAATTAAGACAGGAAGACAATACAATAGGAACAAGGAAAGGAATAGGCTAAACAGATAATTTGGCGAAGCATAGGTCCTCGTCACTTCACTTATATGCCACACACATAAATTTTCACATAGAAATTAAGTCGGGGATACCTAATCCCTCGAGTAAAAGTTAGACCAAACACTTACCTCATTCTGACGGCCAACTCAACGTTGAATTACTACTTTTCCTCTGATTTCCACCTCCGAACCACTCGTATGTATTCATAATTAACTTAAGAACATCAATTATCGCTAAGGAAATCAATTCCGATACATAATTATAAGTTTTCCAACATTTTCCCCAAAAAGTTAAAAATCCACCCCGGACCCGCTTGGTTAAAACCCGAAATTCGGACCAAACCCTGATTACCCATTCACCCCCCGAGTTCGGAAATATAATTGGTTTTGGAATCCGACCACAATTTGAGATCTAAATCCCCAAATTTCGAAATCCCTAATTTCTACCAAAAAATTCCCAATTCAGCTATGAAAATCCTAAATTCTAGGTTGAAATCTTGTTAAAAGAAGTGAATGATTGAAATAATTGAGTTATGAATAATTTACCTTTGATTTGGGGAAGAAATGGTCTTTGGAGAATCACTTTTTTGAGGTTTGAGTTCTGAAAAATGGGAGAATGAATGAAAAATCCCATCTACGTCCATTTTACCCAGCTGCGGATATCGTATTTGCGAAGCTCGCAAACGCAAAGGTACCATCGCAAATGCGAGAACACTCACATCTCTGTTGTTGCAAAGACCCGACCGCTCGTTCTGAGATATAGTGCGTCATTTGACGGTTTAAGACCATGACCAGCTTCATTTCAGGTATTAGGACTTGTAGGCATGGCCGAAACTGAATTTCGGGAAGTTCGGAGTCGAATTGGAAAGAAAGTTTTCATTTCAGAAGCCTTATGTTGGAAGAATTGACTAAGATTGGATATTTGAGTAAACGACCTCATAATCAGGACATGAAGGTTCCATCAAGTTCATATGATGATTTCGCACTTAGGAGTATGTTTGGAGCGGGTTTCGGATGACCCGGGAGCGTTTCGACGCATATTGTGGAAGTTAGTATTTTGGAAGAAATTTCATAAGTCTGGGTTGAAGTGCAATTCGGTGTTATTGATGTCCGTTTGGGATCCCGATTCTGGGAATAGCTCTGTATGGTGATTCTGGTGTTAGGAGCGCAATCAGAAGTTAAGTCGGAGGTCCGTATGTCATTTTGGAGTCATTTGGCTAAAGATAGAAAATTTGAAGGTTTTAGGAAGTCCGACCGAAAGTGGAAATTTTGATATTGGGGTCGGATTAGGATTCCGAAAGTTGGAACATGTCTGTAATGTTGAATGTGACTTGCGTACAAAATTTGAGGTCAATCAGACGTGAATTGATAGGTTTCGGCATCAAATATAGAACTTGGAAATTTTAAAGTTCATTAAGCTCGAATTTGAGTGAGATTCATGGTTTTGGCGTTGTTGGATGTGATTTGAGGCCTCGAGCAGGTCCGCATTATGTTTTGGAACAGGTTGGTGTGATTGGACGAGGTTCCAGGGGGCTCGGGTGGATTTCGGGTCTAATTTGCAACATGAGAAAGGCTGAGGGCTGCTGTTATCTGGTGTGACCGCACCTGCGAGGATTTGGCCGCAGGTGCGGAGTCGCAGAAGCGGCCTTGGTATCGCAGAAGCGGAAGAGGACTAGCTTGGCTGGGGCCCTAAGTGCGAGGTTATGTCCGCACCTACGAAGGCGCATATGCGGAAAGGAGAATCGCAGGTGCGGGTACTGCTGGGTTGAGTTAGAGCCGCACCTGCGATGGTTTTTTTGTAGGTGCGGAACCGCAGGAGCAGCTATTGCACCGCAGGTTTGAAAGTGCTGGAGGCAGTGGGGGTTTCTTTAAATCAGGACATGGCTCAGTTTTCTCCCATTTTTCATTTGGCTTGGACGATTTTGGAGAGCTTCAAGGGGAGATTTTACTCAAGCAACTCTAGGTAAGTGGTTTCTTCCCATTTGTTAGTTAAATACATGATTATATGCGGATTTGGACATGGGAATTTGTGGAAATTTTGGGATTTTTGAAGAAAGACCTAGAATGTGTGTTTTTGGATTTAAACATGAATTTGGGCATGGAATTTAGAGTAAATTATATATTTGAGTTAGTGAGGCTATGGGTAAAGTTTATCTTTGAAATTTCGGAATCCGGGCACGTGGGCCCGAGAGTGATTGTATCGGCTTTCCGAGCGGAGTTGGTAATATATAAATGTAATTGATATTAGTATTAGAGTATATTTTCGTTGGTTTTCCCGTTATTTGGATAGTTCTGGGCGTGGTGCATCAACGTGAGTCGTCAGAAAGGCTTGGAGGCCGGTTATGAATCTTCGAAGCGAGGTAAGTCTCCTTTCTAAACTTGTAATAGGGAATTGTCCTCATAGGTGAAATAATTAAATATGTGCTACTATTTGTGGGGGCTACGCACATACGAGATGACAAGATTCCGTGCGTAACTACTATTATGCTTATGTCCGGGTAGTCTAGGACACAAAAGCATGTTGACTTGTAACTTTACTGATGAAATTAAAATGTGTAAACCTTATCGAACTTGGAAACTGAGTTTCTAGAAAAGATTTAAATACTATATTTGTGACCATTAAAAAGACAAATTTCAAATTTTCTTGTGTAATTGTTTTCCCGATATAGACGGGGTGGACTGTTTGAATGTGCATGCTTATGTGTGACCGCTTCGCAATTTATATTCCATGAGCAGGGTGATTTCTTCCACTAGTCTCATGGGAGCGGACCGTACGCCACAACAGGTTAATAAAGTCATCTACGGTTCGCGCCATTTAACCCTTCGGCAGTGCATAGTTTACATTTATGTTGGTTCGGGCCGTTCGACCCTCGGCATTTCCTGCGCATGATATTTGCTGGATACCATCTATGATTTGAACTGTTAATTGTCATACGATATGAGTGGTTAACTAAGAAAGAAGCTGTCTTTGACATCACACTTGATTATATTAATTTGACCTCTAGTAAGTGTCAAAGTCGACCTCTCGTCACTACCTCTCTGAGGTTAGGCGGGATACTTACTTAGTACACGTTGTTTTCGCACTCATACTACACTTGCTGTGCATTTTTATTGCAGATGTACATGTATATCTAGTGGCTCCGTTTGGCATCGTGGCATGGTTGATATGGGGACTTGGGTGAGCTGCACCTCTCCAGACGACCCGCAACCGGCAGAGTCTCCCTCAGATGTATTGTATTGTACTTTTATTTCTTTGTCCAGTTTGTATTCCGGACAAATATTGTATCACATGTATACTTCCTATGTATTTTGCTCATGCACTTGTGACACCGGTTTCTGGGATGATTTTGGGTTTTATTTGTTAATTGAGGTGTTAAAACCTTGTTATTTACTCATTAAATTTAATCGATTTTCATATAATGAAATGAAAAGTAACAATTTCAATATAATAAAATAGGAACTTAAATAATTAATGAGTGTTGGATTGCCTGACTGTGGTGTCCGGCGCCATCACGACCTTAATGGATTTTGGGTCATGACAGTTGCCTTCGCAATTGCGCAAGAATGATTGCAATTGTGAACATAATCCTCCGCAAATGCGACAAATCGATCACATTTGCGATCACTGCCCCTCCTAGCATACATCGCAAATGCGAAAAAATCCTCGCAAATGCGAAGACTGCATGACCCAGCTTTTGATCGCAATTGCGATGAAAGCGTCACAAATGCGGAACCTGCAGGGTTCGCAATTGCGATGCCTCATCTCACAAATACGAGATCAGAGGCCGGCAACAGGTTCAGTTACACCAGCAAAATTTTCTAAGTTCCGAATCACTCCGTAGCCTACCCGAAACTCACCCGAGCCCTCGGGGCTCCAAGCCAAACATGCACACAAGTCATAAAACATCATATAAACTTGCTCGTGCGATCAGATCGCCAAAATAAAACATAGAACTACGAATTTAGCACCAAATTGCATGAAATTTTCAAGAAAGTTTCAAAACTTCTATTTTCTCAACCAAAGGTTCGAATCACGTCTAATCGACTCCAATTTTTACCAAATTTCACTGACATTACTTAAATATTATATTAAACCTATACCGGGCTCCGGAACCAAAATACGGGCCCGATACTAATGATATCAAACATTAATCATATTCTTTAAGTCCTTAGAACTTCAGTCTTACAATTTTCATAAAAAAATCATTTCTCGAGCTAGGGACCTTGAAATTCGATTCTAGGCACACGCCCAGGTCCCATATTTTATTACGGACCCATCAGGACAGTCGTAACACGGGTCCGGGTCCGTTTACTCAAAATGTTAACCAAAGTCAACAAAAATCACTTTTATGTTCCAAGTTTTATTATTCTTCTCAAATTTCCACATAAAGGCTTACCGAAAATGTGCCCGGACTTTGCACATAAATCGAGGAGAATAAAATGAGGTTTTGAAGGCCTCAAAACACCGTAGTGGGTTCTAAAATGCAAGATGACCTTTTGGGGTCATCACATGATCAATCAAAAAGAGGAATAAAAATAATTTGCAATAATAGTATTAATTAAGAATGAAAAAGTTATATACAGCTAAGCACTTATACTGAGCATAGTCTACAGACATGCTCATCCAAGACACAACCAAAAGAAATAGTTTTAACAACCAAAACATAAAACAAAATAAAAAGATTGTCTAAGCATCCCAGACACTCAATTCCTTTCAAGGAAATACTTCAGGGTGTTGATCACTTTAGTGCAGAGACTGTCATAAGAAGCATCAATATCTTTGGTGACTTTTATCAGCTTCTTAGTTACATCCTAGATGACCCTGATCCCTTGCCTCCTTGTGCCTTGGAGAGTGATCCTTAACTTAGTCACATTTGCTCCAGTTTCCTTGGTTACTGCCCTGATCTTGTTCGACTGCTCTTGCATAGAGGTTAGTAATTCCTTGATACATATAATGTTTTGCTGCATGGACAACAACTTATCTGAGGAAGAGGATTTGTTGGATTTATATTTGATCCCCCCAATGCTCTAAGGAGGGATGAACTCCGGTGCTTTGTCTTTCTTAAGACATGTTCGGTCAATCAAGGTACCCATCATGGCAAAGGCAGTCTTATCATAGGTGTTGGAGATAGTTTTAGAAGCATAGAGAGACATATCCACTATCATAACTTTCAAGACGTGAGAGATTAGTAAACCATAGGGCAAACTGTTCGCAGAAGATGAAACATCCCTGATGCTTTCAAGCATGTACTGACGTATCCAGGAAAACCAGTTGATAGTTGACCATTTAGCAAACAATACAGTACAAATACATCTCAGAGAGATAGAGTACTCAGTGAACCAGTACGGGGTAGTAAAATGGTAGAAATAATATGAGCTAGAACTCGAAGTTCAAATTTCAATTTTTTCGGATCTATATCAGGTGGGTTTTCAAACAAACACTCTTGGCTTCCTCAAATGACACTTCAACATTATCTGGCCAGGAGTGTTGCACAAAAATATTGTACCCATCAAACTTTGTTGCAAATATTTTCTCAATCTGATAAGAGTCAAGAATGATACGAGTTCTTTAAGCTATGTATTTTAGATCATCTTTATCATTCACAAACAAATTTGCATAAAACATATGCACAGACTCTTCATAGACAGTATCACTAACAGTAGAAAATAGAGAGACAAATTCTGAGTTTCGGAAACAGACATAACATCACAATAAGATTTTTGCATAGACTTTAAACTTACAGCATGACCAAAAGCAATCGACTTTCCTTTGATGGAAAAAAACCTAGCCTTCTCTTCAGGGCCATAGAAGTTTATCTTGTCTTCAAAGCCAAACTCTAAATTTTCAGTTTTTCCCTTTTTCTGAGAAGATTGTTTAGATATAGACTCCATTGGTCGTTTTCCCGCCCTCTTTTTGGAGATGAAAATGTCTTCTTGAGAGTAACTGGAATCTTCCTCGGTCACTATATGGTTTGTGCTTTATGAGGATTCTACATCAAGAGGATCATCTTTGGATTTCTTGTAGCAGTGGCTTCTTCTAGGTATGGAGAAGGAATGAGAGGTTTTTGTTTTGGCTATGAGTAAAAGAAAACAGAGAGATATAGATTGAGTTTCTTTGAGAGAATGAGAGATATGATTGAGGGAGAAGGGTTTAAAAAGGGTTCGAGAGGATGCATCGATTCTCGAAGAGGCGTGTGAAGGGCAACTGAAAAGTTTCCTTCTGCAAGCTCGTCGTCTGTTCACAATTTATACAAGTACAGACTAATTAAGTACCTAAGAGATTTTTGCGGAAATAATTACGAGAAAATTTATGGACAAAAATTAGACTTCGACAATTGTGGAAAACATTAAGCATAGTTATACGGGAATTGTACAAATACCGATTTTGTTACGAAGGAAACAAAATCTTTCTTCAAGCAAAGGTTTTGTAAAAATATCCGCTAACTGATTTTTAGTATTTACAAATTCTAACACAATATCACCTTTAGCAACATGATCACGTATAAAATGATGCTTAATATCAACATGCTTAGCCCTAGAATGATGAACAAAATTTTTTGATAGACAGATAGCACTAGTATTATCACACAAAGTAGGAACACTGTCAAGACATAAATCATAATCTAATAGTTTTTTCATAATCCATAGTACTTGTTGCAGCAATTGCCTACTGCCAAATATTTCGCTTCAGTAATAGATAGAGCTACACAGTTTTGTTTCTTGTTGTGCCAGGATATAAGAGATTTTCCAAGTAATTGGCACGTTCCATTTGTGCTCTTCCTGTCAATTTTATCTCATGCAAAATCTGCATCTGAAAAACCTTTGAGATCAAAACTATCTAAATTTTCGTACCATAATCT
>ML349948.1:10352-22909 GCA_005239505.1 Nicotiana paniculata | reverse complement strand
ATGTCACTTAAAGTGGAAAAACTCTCTTATTACCCTTACCGGTGAAGAGGGAGGTGTGACAC
Organism: Nicotiana paniculata; assembly: GCA_005239505.1. NCBI lineage: Eukaryota > Viridiplantae > Streptophyta > Magnoliopsida > Solanales > Solanaceae > Nicotiana > Nicotiana paniculata. The sequence goes on along the minus strand of ML349948.1, from coordinate 22,847 downwards.
AGAGTTCAGAGTGTTGAAGGTGGCAAGGGCATTGAGGGTTTGAATTATGAGGACTTGTGGATTCAACCAGATGTAGAACTGCCGGAGGGTTACAAACCTCCCAAGTTCGAAATGTTCTATGGAACTGGTGATCCGAAAGTGCATCTAAGAACATACCGTGACAAACTTGTAGGGGTTGGCAAAGATGAACGAATTCGTATGAATCTGTTCATGAGGAGCCTCACTGGAGATGCTTTGTCTTGGTACATCAGTCAAAACCCAAAGAAGTGGGTTAATTGGGTGAGCATGGCGTCAGATTTCATGGATCGGTTCATGTTCAACACAGAAAACACACCAGATGTTTTCTACATTCAAAACCTCAACAAGAAACCAACGGAGACCTTCTGTGAGTATGCTACTCGATGGAGGTCTGAGGCCGCGAAAGTAAGGTCAGCACTTGAAGAAGAGCATATAAATAAGTTCTTCGTCAGAGCTCAAGACCCGCAGTACTACGAAAGGTTGATGGTTATTGAAAACCATTAATTTTCTGATATCATCAAGCATGGGATAAAGAATAGAATAAGGGATCAAAAGCGGAATGGTGACAAATTTCAAAGCACTCCAAGCCATAAATAAAGCTTTGCAGTCAGGAGGTATCTCCAAGAATAAAGAAGTGGGTGCAGTAATGGTAGCCCAAGGTCAGAAGTCTCCTCTCACATACCAAACACCTCCACCCACATACCAGCCTTCACCCCCAGATACCAAAAACATGCCACCACTTACCACACTTATATCACCCAACCCGCATATTACCACTTGCCACCGCCAGCCCGCCAAAATTACCAAAAACCAAGACCAAATTTCGATCACAGACCACCCAGACAATACACTCTGATTGCTGAACCCATAGACCAACTATACGAGGACAAGATCCAGACATTAATTGACACCAAAGTCATACAGGCAAAGGAGATTACACCCAATGTTCGTAACAATCCTCTCCCAGATCACATGGGTGAGGGAGTAAACATGATAGAGACCGATGAATATGGGATCCGGAAGGGTCAATTGGACTAATTTGGGAGGGGATGATCCTAAAACATCTCTAGTTACCCTCACGCCCATTGTAGTCCAAACCCAGGCACCGATTGAAGCTGAGGTAGCCACACCAGCACCATTTGAAGACAAGGTGACCACACCCTTCACCGTAATGGTAGCACCTACGTCGTCTTATAATTCTGATGCCATACCATGGGATTATGTTGCGGAAGCAAGAAGGAAAGGAAAAGCAAAAATGGAAGAAACAGGTGCAGCACAAGGCATGACTAGAATTGGTAGGGTTTATACACCCGAGCACTTGGGAGGAACAAGCAAAGAAGTTGCATCTAAGCCGACTGTCATTGACACCGGCTCGGACGACCTTTGGAGAAAGGTGAAAGCGAAATAATACTTTGTGGTTGACCATTTGAACAAAACTCTCGCTCAGATATCCATTTTATCACTACTGCAAAACTCTGAGACACACAGGAATGCCCTGATGAAGGTGCTGAGTGAAGCCTATGTACCCACCAATATCACTAGTGGGGAAATGACCAATATGGTAGGGCAGGTATTAGAAAGCCACAAAATCACTTTTCATGAAGACGAGCTGCCACCGGAAGGACTAAGTCACAACAGCGCACTAGATATCACAATGCAATTTGAGGACAAATTCATCGCCAAGGTCCTGATAGACGGGAGTTAAAGTCTCAGCATATGTCCACTGAATACTCTGAAGAGGCTGGGTAAAGTCCTGCACGAGATACGAGCGGGAAGTATTAATGTGAAGGCATTTGATGTATATCAAAGGCCCACAATTGGAGAGATCAACCTCAGCTACAGATGGGCACAACTTGGTTTGATGTTGAGTTTCAAGTGCTGGATATATCTATTACCTACAATCTATTGTTGGGGCAACCCTGGATACATGATGATGGGGCTATAACTTCTACTCTACATCAGGCTGTGAAGTTTGAGTGGAACCATCAGGAGGTGATCATCCACGGAGATGGGAGTAATCCCATTTATACCAATCAGATTGTTCCAGTCATCAAAAACATGAGAAAGCTGGGTAGAGAAACATACCATCACATTGAGCACGTCAACGCAATTGAAAAAGACAAATGGTGTAGCAACAAGATAGAAAGCATATTATTATGGACGGGTTATGATCCTGGCAAGGGCCTCGGCAAGAATCTCCTAGGGATCACCAAATCGATACAGCTAAAGCGTCATGGTACAATTTTTGGGCTTGGGTATGAATACACTTGGCAAGAGTACCAGGATTGGTCGCCGCCATGGTGTGGTCTTTATTATCCACTAGAACAACCAGTACCATATTTGCGCCAGAAATTTCATCAAGCTGACATGATATGGGGGTCTGAAGAAGATGAAGTCTTAGCTGGCATAAGGAAGCTGTTTCTGGATGATGAAGACATGGATTGCAGTGCGATAGTTGAGGAGGAGGAGGAAGACCTTACTATTCAGACTGTGGAGAAAGGAGTTGTTCTCAAGAACTGGACTGTTGCACCATCGCGGGCCCGTCGAGTTCCTGGGTAGCCTGGCAATTAGCATCAGTTATTTTTAAAGAAATTTTATGAGCATCTAAGACATTTTAAGTATTTTGTTTTGAACGTATTTTGTTTTAAAATAATTGCTCGAGTCATCGAGCCGACTTGTTTGACGTTTTCAAGATTTATTTAATGCATTGTTATTTTTAGTATTTATTATTATTCTTTATATTTTTTCTCTCCATCATTATTATTACTTATCCCAATGAACCTACGATTGTGACATGTAATGAGACAACACAACATAAGGATAGTGATTCAGAGGATCTGGAAGATGATATAATACCTGAGGAAATTGTCAGAGAGGTGGAAAACTTTGAAAACAAGCCTAAGTCTAATTTGGACGAGACTGAGATAGTTAACTTAAGAGATTCTGAAATGGTCAAGGAAACACGTGTAAGCATTCATCTATTACCGTCAGAGAAGGAAGAATACATCCGGTTCTTGAAAGAGTATGAAGATATTTTTGCATGGTCCTACTATGATATGACTAGTTTGAGCACATACATAGTGGCTCACAATCTACCTACTGATCCCATGTGTCCACCTGTAAAACAGAAACTCAAATAATTCAAGCAAGATATGAGTTTGAAAATAAAATAGGAAGTCACCAAGGAAATCAAATCCAAGGTTCTCAGAGTAGTTGAGTATCCGACTTGGTTGGCCAACATTGTGCCAGTCCCAAGAAAGACGGGAAGGTTAGAGAGTGTGTTCGATTATCGGGGCTTAAATAGAGTGAGTCCCAAAGATGATTTTCCATTGCCCAATATACACATATTGATCAACAATTGTGCCAAGCATGAACTCCAATCTTTTGTGGATTGCTTCGCGGGGTATCATCAGATCAAGATGGATGAAGAGGATGCCGAAAAGAAGCCTTTATCACACCATGGGGAATGTATTGCTATAAAATGATGTCGTTTGGCCTGACGAATGCTAGATCCACTTATATGAGAGCTATGAAAACTATTTTCCACGACATGATACACAAGTAAATAGAGGTGTACGTGGATGACATCATCATCAAATCTAGAAAAAGCACAGATCACATAGCAGACTTAAAGAAATTCTTCGACCGACTTTGAAGATACAATCTAAAATTGAATCCCGCAAAGTGTTCCTTCGGAGTCCTCGCCGAGAAATTGCTAGGATTCATCGTCAACCGCTGAGGGATTAAATTGGACCCGTCAAAGGTCAAAGCTATCCAGGACTTGCTACCTCCAAAGAAAAAGAAAGATGTGATGAGTTTCTTAGGGCATCTAAACTAAATCAGTCATTTCATAGCACAATCAACTGTGATCTGTGAATTGATTTTCAAAATATTGAAAAAAGATGCTACAACAAGTTGGACTGAAGAATGTCAGAAAGCCTTCGACAAAATCAAGGAGTATTTATCTAAACCACCTATTCTGGTCCCACTGGAACCAGGGAGACCTTTGTTGCTTTATTTATCCGTACAAGATGGGGCTTTTGGTTGTGTTTTGGGACAACACAATGAGACGGGAAGAAGGAGCAATCCATATATTATCTGAGTAAGAAATTCACACCCTATGAAGCGCGGTACTCTTTGCTGGAGCACACCTGCTGCGCTTTGACATGGATAGCTCAAAAGTTGAGGCACTACTTCTGTGCCTACACCACATAACTCATATTAAGGATGGATCCACTAAAATAAATCTTCTAGAAACCCATGCCTACAGTAAAGTTAGCAAAATGGCAGATATTGTGAGTGAGTTTGACATCATCTATGTAACTCAGAAGGTTGTAAAAAGACAAGCATTGGCGGATCATTTGGCAGAAAATCCTACAGATGGAGAATACGAACCCTTGAAAACGTATTTTCCCGACGAGGAAGTATCATTCATAGGAGAAGATATCACGGAATCATATGAGGGTTGGAGAATGTTCTTCGATGGAACTGCAAACTTCAAAGGAGTAGGTATCGGAGTTGTCTTAGTGTTAGAAACAGCCCTACACTATCTGGTATCCGCAAAACTCAGGTTTCCATGTACCAACAATATGGCAGAATATGAGGCATTCATCTTAGGACTCAGGTTAGCCATTGACATGAATATTCAAGAATTGCTGGTGATTGGAGATTCTGACCTTTTGGTACATCAAGTTTTAGGAGAATGGGCTACAAAGAATACCAAAATATTTCCATATTTGTAATGTGTACAAGAGCTAATCAAGAGGTTCACGAAGATAAAATTCAAACATGTTCTGAGGGTTCAGAATGAGTTCGCAGATGCATTGGCCACTTTATCTTCCATGATAAAACACCCAAACAAGAGTTTCATCGATCCTATCCCAATAGGAATTCATAATCAGTCAGCTTATTATGCTCATGTTGAAGAAGAAAGTGATGGAAATCCATGGTTTCACGATATCAAAGAATACTTGGCAAAATGAGAGTACCCGGGGCACGCAAATCACACTCAGAAACGCACACTCCGAAGGTTGGCCAACCACTTCTTTCAAAGCGGAGGAATTATGTACAGAATGACTCCAAACCTGAGATTATTACAGTGTGTCGATAGCAAGAAAGCATCCAGATTGCTCGAGGAAATACATGCTGGAACTTGCGGACCGCACATGAATGGTTTTGTCTTTGCCAAGAAAATACTAAGAGCAGGATATTTCTAGATGACTATGGATACAGACTGCATCAAGTATGTCCAGAAGTGTCACCAATGCCAGATACATGTTGACATGATACGAGTGCTACCCAATGAACTCAATGCAACAAGTGTACCCTGGCCTTTTTCTGCTTGGGGGATGGACGTCATCGATCCAATCGAACCCGCTGCTTCAAATGGGCATAGTTTCATTCTAGTGGCCATAGACTATTACACAAAATGGGTTGAATCCACATCTTACAAGGCTATAACTAAAAAGGTCATTACAGATTTTGTTTGGGATCGCATTGTTTGTCGATCGGGGTACCAGAATAAATCATCACCGACAACGCCTCCAACCTTAACAGTGATCTGATGAAGGTCATGTGTGAGACCTTCAAGGTCAAGCATAAGAATTCCACAGCATACAGGCCGCAAATGAATGGAGTTGTAGAAGCCTCCAACAAGAACATCAAGAAGATATTGAGGAAAATGGTAGATAATTACAAACAGTGGCACGAGAAGATACCACTTGCTTTTCTTGGATATTGTACCATAGTTTGCACATCAACAAGGACAACTCCTTACCTGCTGGTTTATGGTACCGAAGTCGTTATTCCCACTGAAGTGGAAATTCCTTCTTTGAGAATCATACAAGAAGCTAAGATCAGCTATGCAGAATGGGTACAAAGCCGCTATGAACAACTATCCCTCATTGATGGAAAGAGGATAAATGTAGTATGTCACGGTCAACTCTACTAGAAAAGAATGGTGAGAGCTTTTAACAAAAAGGTCAGGCAAAGGAAATTCACACCGGGGCAGTTGGTGCTGAAACGGATCTTCCCATATTAGGATGAAGCCAAGGGGAAGTTTTCACCCAATTGGGAAGTTCCCTACATGGTTCACCGAGTACTAACAGGAGGAGAACTCATACTTGCAGAAATGGACGGAGAGATTTGGCTAAAATCTATCAACTCGGACGCAGTCAAGAGATACTATGTTTAGGGTTGTTCACATTTCTTATTTTGATGTAACTGAACTAAGCTTGACCTGATTCCCGTTTAAGAGGGGATATGTAGTCATCCATATGGGTTCCATCACATCTTAACAAAATCTTCATTTTTGCCATGATCAGAAACTGGGCCAGAATTTTGAGGAGGACCCTCAAAATTCTAAAGCAAGTCCAGCCAACTTCGTCATACACGGAACAGTCAAGAATTTGCATTTAAACTGGGGAAGAATTTTGAGGGGGACCCCTTAAAATTCTAAAGCAAGGAGGTCGCAATGTCTCTAAAATATGCCATAATCATCGGTTGATCTAAATTACTTGATATTGCATACTACTATATTTCAGATAACTATATCCATCAAATGCATGTATATTTTTTGAAAACTTTATCTCTATAACATCCAGATGTTACCTAGGGTAACTCAAATAGGATCTCAAGGCAGGCACAATAAGACAATGATATCCGCAGACACATCAAGTCACTGCCTTCAAGAAAACAAATTATCTAGCGCAAGTATCTCCAGCTAAGAAATGCTTTACTTTCTCACTATCACTCATCATTTTCTTGAATGAGACTAAGAATTGCCTCCCTAATTGCATAAGGCTAAGCACTGTCTTTCCCTGCATGCGACTAAGCATTGTCTCCTATTTGCATGAGGCTAAGTATTGCCTCTCTAATTGCATAAGGCTAAGCATTGTCTTTCCCTACATGAGACTAAGCATTATCTCCTCTTTTCATGAGGCTAAGAATTTCCTTCCTAATTGCATAAGGCTAAGCATTGCTTTTCCCGCATGAGACTAAGCATTGTCTCCTATTCGCATGGGGCAAGCATTGTCTCCCTAATTGCATAAGGTTAAGCACTACCTTTCTCGCATGAGACTAAGCATTGTCTATTTCTTTCCATGAGGCTAAGCACTGCCTCCCTAATTGTATAAGGCTAAGCACTGCCTTTCGCGCATGAGACTAAGCATTGTCCCTTTTTTTTCATGAGACTAAGCATTGCCTCCCTTATTGCATAAGGCTAAGCACTGCCTTTCCCTGCATGAGACTAAGCATTGTATCCCTCTCTGCATGAGTCTAAGCACTGTCTCCCTTCTTGCATAAGGCTAAGCACTGCCTTTCCCTACATGATACTAAGCATTTTCTCCCTCTTTGAATGAGGCTAAGCACTGCCTCCCGCCTTGCATAAGGCTAAGCACTATCCTTCCCTGCATAAGACTAAGCACTATCTCCCTCTTTGCATGAGTCTAAGCATCACCTCCCTAATTGCATAAGGCTAAGCACTGCCTTTTCCTCAAAGATTAAATACTATCTCAATTACGCTATCTAAGACTTGGCACTATCCTTTATTCACCTAGGGCTAAGAACTATCCTCATCTTGCACAAGACTAAGCCTTGTCTTGTTTCATTTCACATATGACCAAGCATCATATCTTTTCATTTCATGGGCTGAAACATCGCCATTTTGTCCAAAGGCGTCATAGTCCGAAGGCATAATCCTCATAGTCAGAAGACACCATTTCATGGTCTGAGGGTCTCTCAAAGTGCACATCATCATTCAAAGGCGTCATAGTCCAGAGGCACCATCCTCATGGACCGAGGATATCATTTCATGGCCTGCAAATCCCTTATCACACGACTCATGCCCCAGGACGTCATGGTCTAAGGACACCATCCTCACCGTCCAAAGACAACATTTATGGTCCAAATGGGAATTTTCATCATGTTTAAATTCTCGCAATAATACATATATACTTGCATGCATCATGTTTTATGTTTTGAAGGTAATCCAGGAAGTAACCGTTCTTCAAACAGGAGCAATCTTCGCTCCAATTTTCATTCATAACGTTCACATCCTGCAATTATTTCAACGTAACCAACCACCGTCAATTACCCGCCTTTTACTCTATGACCGTTCAGATACTCGCTCTATGATACATCCATAATGTTTCAAATTTGCATTCATGACTTTGCATAAATTCATCTGATACTATCCTACTCAAAGGAACCCTTTTCGAAACATACGGTCATTTGACTCCATCGGTTTCGTTCACCATTGGATCCAGAACTACACACGTCCTGATTCCCGTAACACCAGGCATATGTAGGCAGCTCAGGAACTAGGTTCTGGCCCCCATTTTTTCAAATCACATCATCCTTCATTCAATTCGGCCAAAATTGGCCATCATTTTTTTTACCCGACAACTCTTTCATCATTCCCGGGTAAAGAGGGGCAGCTGTGGATACCCAATTTTGCCCTCATATTTTTCAAATAAGTGTATATACTTTCAAAATATTAATTTGCATCATTATTTAATTTACAAGATTTATGCAAGCTTCTTCTATAATTTTCCATAATGTTTAGAGCTTTTAAATTGATTTTTGTATTTAAACTGCTTTAATAACTATTAGTTATTCCTTCAAATTATTTTGTGATAACTCAATTACCTAAAATCCATATTTTTCATCTATAATATTTTCTTCAGGTATTTTACTCTATTTGTTTATAACTACATTAGTACTATTCAGGCTATTTGCACAATCACGCAATAATAGCCTATATTTTACAATTGTATTGCATTATCATTTTATTCAAGGTCAAAATAATATCTTATATTTTATAATCTTATACTATTTTTTTAAGGTATTAATTTTCATAAACAACATTGTTATAATTTATTTAATTATTTTATTAATATTTTTTTCCCTTAATTTCTTATTTAAAAGCTGGCCCAAATTTTGAGCCAATTTTCGGACCAAACCAGCCCCAAATATCTTGTCCAACCCCCAAAGCCTAATCCAAACGACCCCTCTAATTAACCCGGTCGATACCCGTTCCAAACGACCTACCCCGCTTATCCCCTAATCTCGACCGCTAATCTTTCAAGATCAACGGTCTACAATCACCCCCACCATTTCACTTACCCTAAACCTTAAGCCCAAACATATTCCACCTCTAACCCGCCGCCCCTGAATGCTCTCAGCCTCCCCTTCTCTCTTCTGAAGAATCCTAGTCGCCTCCCCTTAATTCCCTCTCCTAATCCCACTGATAATGGGATTCGACCATTATTTTCTTACCATGTTTGAAGACCTTTGGTACTGGTTGTCCGTTTGTGGTGTTACTTAGGTGCTTACCTAAGTTTTTCAAGCAAGATCTCATGAGATCGAACCAAAGTGGTTTGAACCTTTGATTCTGATCATTATTTCGTCTATATACATTTAATACCACGCTATGTGAGTCCGATTATAGTAAGATCTCTGTTGATTTTTGCTTTCCCTCTTGAACTAAGGTTTACCCATTTTCTCTCCTAAATTGATCTGAATTTTCATGCTTTCTTTCCTTATTTTATGTTTTATTTACTTTGTTTCCTTGTTTATTCGTCTAATTTTGCAACTATATAAACCCCTCCCCATTCCCTTTTGAGGAGGACATTTTTTTATTGACATACTTTCACTAAAAATTGGAGATTTGTTCTTTGATTCTCTCATTTTCTTGTTCTGTACTTCATTTTGGCCGGCCGAAAGCCAAGGCCACTGAGATTCTGTTATTCGAACTTTCTCTTGGTGTGAGCATTTCCTAGAGTTCTTTTGAAGCTCTTGGGAACTTTGACGCATTGAGATTCTGGGTTCTTGTGGATTTTTTGCTCTTTATTGTTGTCCGTTTAACTGGTAAGTTACTTAATTTTGCAATTACATCCCTATGTGTCTCTGATTTCATGTATTCTTACTTCTGAAATCCATGGCTTAATGTGTTTCTGTGTTACTTTTATACACCACTCTGTTAAATTTACACGCGTTTAAGTATCTTTTGTATTTAACTACTCCTAATGCTGCTAGTTCTGAGGTTGGCTATGTCTAACTTGGATAATCTGAACCTTCCTAAGCTCTCTTAGCCAGTGTATTGACGCCTGAATGTTCATGAATATGCTTACTTGCTTTGTCCTGAATCTCTGTAATGAATGCCTCACATTTGTAATAGCTTGTGTTAAACTTTCGTTGTTAATTATAACTTATCTCTCTGCTATTGTATCACTCAGCATGCTCACTCGATCCCATATCCCTTTAGTGATTGCTTGTGATTTAGAACAGTTATCTCAGCCTGTTTTCCCTACCATGTTTGAATTGTTGTTTCATGATATTAGGATGAATCCTTGGTATAACTGAACCTTGTTTAGTCAATTAGTCTACTGTGTCAAGGACTGAATGCCTACATTTTCTATTTTACATGAGTTTACTTCCACTCTGTTCTGAATCTCTGTAATGTTAATTATAATATTTCCTCTCTACTAATATGTCCCTCAACATATCTTTGGCTCACTTGATTCACTAGTTATTGTCATAATATGTGCTTCCCTACCGTGTCTGATGTTGTTTTGTTTCCTTACGTGAGTTAACACATCTTTGTTCTGATACGGGGATGTATACTTAGCATAAATTGGACCTTATAGGCTTTAACTTGTTCGGTATCATGCACATATGTATGACAATCTCTGCCAATCCTGCAAACTTGTTTCTCCCTAACTCTTTCAATATGATTCTTCCATGTGTTGTTTTGCTAAGTGATGAACCTGTTTCTAAGCCTTGTTTACCTTTTGATTAAACTGTTCTATATTTTAAAATTTTCTATGTCTACTTCCTAAAACTAAGTACAATTTTGTCCCTTAACCATTGTCCACTCTCCCTCACCCTTTACCTATGCTATCTTGAACCTCTAATTGTTAGCCGGCTAAAAGCCAAGGCTACCAAGGCTCTTACAACTGACCTCCCTAGTGTGCGCACTGCTCGGGGTCCATTTGAGACCCTGGTGAACTCTGACACACTAGGATTTAGGTCTTTAGTCACTCCCTGAAACTTGAACTACCCCACTCAACCCTTTCTTCCTATTATCTTGTTGAATATCTAAGATGGTTTGTTTAAGTGGTTCAATGCTTGGTAATATAGTTATATGGTTTAGCTTTGGGCCCTTCTATGGATTCAAGGTTGTGTTGATGAATATGGCTCCATGTTGGAACTCTAGGTATGCTGCATAAGAATTGCTGAAGGCCCAAACAGTGCTAGGTATTTTTATTGGGCCTGTTATGAGCCTATTGTCATTATTTGTATAATACTTGTAACCTTATTCATTATTGGGCCTGTAATAACTTTTTAATAAACAATTGGGGTGTTAGTAAACATAGGGAGTGGGTAAACTTAATATTTGCGTACAAAGGGGTAGACATCATGCCTATAGGACCCAGTGATTTACTTGCTATATATGCTATTCAATCACTATGTGAAATATCGAAATCATGTCATTAGGGGAAGCACGCACACACACGCATTGTCTGCTACCAAACATGAATTCAAAATGCTACAATTATGCTTATTTCTAGTGCTACTAGAAAACCTGCCTATAGGAATAAATGTCACTGATTTTTCTTTCAATTTGCATCAGCACATTCACTAGAAATCATGCCTATAGGACTCCATTTTTCACTGTTCATCTAGAAAATATGCCTATAAGGTTAAGGTATGACAATGAAATCGGCTCTAAGTGCTAATCGTTAGAGATCATGCCTATAGGGTATAATTACTCACCATAGATTGTTAATGTCGAACTCCTCAAACACTATTTGTTGTTTATTCATCCTACTATCAGAAAGCATGAGTAATTCTGGGGCTTTTTCTCCAATAGATTTCACTGTCCTTTACTGCGTAGATCACCTAGACATAGAACCTATAGGTTTAATAACTTGAAATTTACGATCTCAATAATCATCTTGTAACAACTGTATAATCCTTCCTATGAGCAGCACCTTGCTTCTGAAACTGCATGTATGTTTTAATTCAAAGTCACCTAGAAATCATATCTATAGGGCCTAAGGTTCTTAATTCTGAAACTTCCAAACCTTAACATTTGTCTCGCGTGCATTTGTTGCTTAAGTGTGGAGGCTAACCTGATCCCTTAACTGCCCATATTTAAAGTCCAATGTGTTTTTGTATGTCGCCTAGTTTAACATTTTGAGCAACCTAGGTAAGGTCTAGAACTACCTAAATAGAGGTCCAAAACCTCCTGGGCCATAGGTATGGGATGGGTAGTGCACGCATAAGGCACGGCTTAGAATTGAATTAGAGCTCTTTAGGTAAACAACTTTAACATAGAAATCGAGTAGCAGGAGATGATAGTATGTGCCCGCTGAATAACATGAGTAAACCCTACCTCAAGGGAATTGCGAAATATTATTTATGTTGCACGTGGTGATCCCTTATACTAAAAAACATAGGATCCCCCCCCCCCCC
>ML349948.1:0-10130 GCA_005239505.1 Nicotiana paniculata | reverse complement strand
GATCCCTTATACTAAAAAACATAGGCCCCCCCCCCCCTCCTTTATATGTTTGCTATTAGTATTGGAATTGTTGTATCTCTATATTCGTATTATGATTTTTGTAATAAAAATTCTTTGACCTTTATATTCCCTTTGCTTATTTGATCACTTAGCCTAATCCACATAATTTTATGTTCGGCCGGGACCCACAGTTGTGGACCTCGAAGAGTTCCTAACACCTTCTCTTTGAGGTAATTTGAGCCCTTACCCGATCTTTGGTGGATATGCCTTGTCAAACAGAGTTATCTGCACAATAGGTGCCCTAACGCACCTTAAAAATCGTTAGGTGGCGACTCTTTTTTAGCACTATACCTCCCATTCTACAAAGAGTTGTCACGACGTCGAAACCCGCTTTCGTGAAAAACCGGGGTGCGACAAGACTAAGCACCATCTCAATGAATGAATAATAATACTGGGGGGAACAGTCAAGAATTCAATACGAGCTTCAAATAACACTAGAACATCAAGTTAAGGATCACATAGGTTTTTAAGTCAATTTCCATATTATTAGGTTGGGTGATCTTTAGTGCTGATATGTCATAATTCACAATACCACTGTGTTCTTACACGGAGTCGGATCTCGACCCGATCGGCTAGGTCGTCTCATTTGAGACATCAACCATAACCACAATTTCAATTATCATTTCCAGCACAGTCACCACTATGTGTAAGGCATGGCGTCCGATCATGGCCCGATCGTCTAGGACATCTCACCTGAGACATCCCCCTTTTCAATCAATCATCTCATTTCATACTTCTTTCACATCTTTTCAATTCATTGGTACGAGTGGCCTCAATTAGAAAGTCATTATTGGCACTTGGTCATATTTCATAATTCCAGATTCTCCTTTTTCACATTCAAACATCATTATCATCAACAACAATAAGGCCAACCATGTAAGGCATTAGTACGCATATGAGAAATCTGGGAATCCTAAGAATATAGAGGCTTTTCATACAATTTGGCATAACAACCTTTATTCAATTTTGACATGAGGTCTTAACATTTCTAGCACATATTCCACATTTTGAACACATCCTCACATGGAAAGATGACATGACGAAGCATTTAGAATAAATATTGAACATATATCCTTCAACACAAACACATTAGGAGTGGTCAATTCTATAATGATCAAGTTGGGACTTACACCAATTAAACGGACACCGGGGGATTCGATTCTAAGAAGAAGGAGGTTTAGCCAACATACCTCAATTGACCTTCCTTTAAACTTTAAAACGTTCTGGGATTCTTAGCACTTTGATCTATTTTAGAAATATAACAAGTTGGACCAAAATTAGGAAGATGGTCATGATTCTAGCTCATTTGAGCACATTATCAAATACTAGGTGTGCATTAATGTTTTTAAGGACCTTTTATGAAAGATTCTAACATTCCTCAATTCATTCCCTACCATTTTTAGCTCACAACCTTCCCACATACTTCAAGGATACATGCATGCAAGATAAAAAAAAAACCATACCCAATAATTGTCTTTCTAAGTATCCCCTTTTTAGTAAATTTTCGAATTTAAGAGCTAGGGCACAGATTCTTACCTTTAAGATGAGAATTTTCTTGATAATCTTCAAGTATTGAGAAAGATTTATTGGATATTAGGTTTAAGGTTATTTCCCCACTCTACGAACTCTTTCTTACTCTAAACATATCAGGAATATGCTCAAAAATTGTAACGACATGTCCGGTCGTTCCGAGAGTAATAGCAATGTTTCCCCCGTTTCTGCTTCATTATATGTGGTTCAGCTTTATTATGTTGAGTTAGATTGGTTGGCTCGGGTTCGGAGCAATTTTTGGCGAGAAATGAGACACTTAGTCTCTTAAGTTTGCCTTATGGTTAGAAAAGTCAACCGAAAGTTGATTATTTGGTAAACGGCCTCGGAATGTAGATTTTATGGCTCGGATAGCTTCGTTAGGTGATTTGGGACTTAGTATTTTGTTCGGAATGAAGTTTTGATGTCCGGTGTAGAATTAGGCTTGAATTGGCGAAAGTTAATTTTTGGCGATTTCCAGTCGGCAGGGGAAAATAGGTTATCAGGGTCGGAATGGGATTCCGGAAGTTGGAGAAGGTTTGTAGTGTCATTTTGGATATGTGTGCAAATTTTCAAGTTAATCGGAAGTGTTTTGGATGGTTTCGACATCTTTGGTGAAATTTAGAAATTTCAAAATTCATAAGCTTGAATTTGATGTGATTTTGGTGTTTTTGCGTTCGAAGGCTCGACTAAGTTTGAATAAGGTTATGGGACTTGTTGGTATTTTTGGTTGGGGACCCGAGCGGCTCGGGATTGATTTTGGATGTTTAACGGAGGTTCAGACTTAGGAATTTGCAGCAAAGCTGTTGCTGGTGCCATTTTACTGGTATGGTCGCACCTGCGAATGGGGAGCTGCATGTGCGATGGCCGCATGTGCGAGGACCATTCCCAGGTGCGGAGTTTTGCAACTCGTGAAGGGGTCGCAGGTGCGGATGGGTGGCCGCACCTGCGAAAGCGCAGGTGCAAAGAGATAGTCGCAGGTACAGAAAATGGAGACTTAAGTCAAGTGCGCAAATGCGCACCTGGGACCGCAGGTGCGCATATTTGGCCGCAGGTGCGAGACCACTGGACAGAAGAGTACAAATTCATGCCTTCGCGAAATTATGTCATTTTTCTTCATTTTGCATGCGGATTGAGTCAATTTGAGAGCAATTTGGAGAAGGATTTCGAGGGTCTTTTGTTGAGCTAAGTTCCTCGGACTAAGAACTCGATTCTATGCTATTATGTGACGAATTAGGCTTGGAATTAGTGGATTTAATGGCATAAATTGGGGGTTAGGGCTTGGATAATTGGAGATTGATTGAGTAACTGGAGGGGCAATTGTGGTCCGATTTTGATGTTCTTGGTATGTATAGAATCATGGGTGGATGAGGATTCCGGTTTTGTGACTTTTATTGAATTCCGAGACGTGGGCCCAGGGGCCGGGTTTGAGCCAAATTCGGAATTTTTGATCTAATTTGATAATTTTCATGTCGAATTCATTCCTTTAGCGTATATTGATGGTATAAATCTGATTTTGACTAGATTTGGAGCAATCAGAGGTCGATTCAAGGGGAAAGAGCATCGCGGATTAGTATTCGGGCAGATTTGAGGTAAGTAACGATTGTAACTCTAAACATGAGGGTATGAAACCCCGGTAATTTATATTGTTTTGGTAAATGAGGTGACGCACATGCTAGGTGACGAACGTGTAGGCGTGCACCGATAGGGATTGTGACTTGGTCCGTCCCGTAGTGACTATTAAGTCGTGTATTCGATTTGAAACCTTACGACATCCTGTATTTTAGAAGTTTATACGTGTTTATGGGCTGTGAGCCATGTTTAAGGCCTTGTGCCGACCTGTTTAGACCCTCAAAGGTACTTTTACACTATTCTCACACTATCCTAATAGAACATCTATGAACTCAGTCATGTTTACCTCTTTTTGTTATTTTCACTGTAATCACACTGTTTTGAAACTCTGAGAGGTATTTTGGGCTGAGTCCCGTGAGTTGAGATGAATTTCCCGAGTGGCTTGTGAGGATGACTAAGTGAGGCCGAGAGCCGAGTATGTGAGGATAGTTATGGACCGGGCTGCACGCCGCAGCAATATATATTATATATGGATCGGGCTACACGCTGCAGCAATATATATACTATATGGATCGGGCTGCATGCCGCAGCAATATATTATATATGGATCGGGTTGCACACCGCAGCAATATATATTATATATGGATTGGGATGCACGCCGCAGCAATATATATATATTGGATCGGGCTGCACGCCGCATAAATATAGCGTTTGGGATGTAAGAGCCCCTCCAGGAGTCTGTACACTCTAGTAAGCGCATTCGACTATTATATGGATGGGGTTGCACGTCGCCGCGTATGTTATATGGATGGGGCTGCACGCCGCAGCAATATATATATATATATATATATATATATATATATTGGATCGGGTTGCACGTCGCATTAGTTGTTATATGGTACATGATGAGTGAGAGTGTTGAGTGTGACTTATGAGAGTAGATCACAAGTGACTGAGAGGCTTGCCCGAGAGGCTTTATCTGTGAGTGATATTGTGCCCGAGTGGCTGATATTTTTATGAAACTATTGTTTTCACTTTTCTTTACACTGAGCCTCTTTGGTAAATGTTGACTAATGTTTTATACAAGTTTAAACGGGAAAAAAAACTGGAGTTTTGTGAAATCATTGGTAAATGTGGACTCTTGACTTGATCTATTGCCTTTACCGGTACTTATTTTTATGAAACTATAAAGTTTAGATGCTCGTCACTACACTCAAGTTTTTAGATAGTTTGGTTACTTACTGAGTTGGCGTACTCACGTTACCCCCTGCACCTTGTGTGCATATTCAGGATCCGGGGCAGAGTGATAGTTGAGCTACCCCAATTGGAGCATTGTTCGGAGATTGTGAGGTAGTTGCTCGGCGTCCACATCCTACTCTTTCTCTTTCCTACTCTGTCATTTTTACTTTACTTCCCAGACTTGTTGTGGTAGAGAATTTATATTAGACTGTATCACCTCTTAGATGCTCATGACGGTTGATTCCAGATGTTGGGGCTGTGTTTAGATGTTCTAATCATTTTTATTATTTTGAAATGCTTAAGAAACAGAATTATCATGAAAAATTCGGATATTTGATGTATTAAATGGAAAATCATAATGTTAATTTCAGTGAATTGGCTAGCCTAGTATCACGATAGGCGCCATCACGACCAGTTTAGGTTTGGGGTCGTGACAAGTTGGTATCAGATCCCTAGGTTACATAGGCTCAACGGTCATGAGCAGGTTTAGTAGAGTCTTGCGGATCAGTGCGGAGACATCTGTACTTATCTTTGAGAGGCTGCAAAACCTTTAGGAAAATCTCACATTCTTGAATTCTTGTCTTGCGAATCCATTTTATTCAGCCAAGAGCATAACTCTTGAATTCCTTCCATGTATTCGAACGCGCATGAGAGCGCTTGGTATTAGCTGTGCATCGACGACTTGTGACTTCCATGGATGAGATGTGATTTTGGCATGTTGGTAAAGGTTCAGTTTGGAGGACTTGAGGTTGGATTCATTCTGTGGCTTGAGTGCTAAGATTTTGATTGTGTGAGCCGTGCATTTGGGGACTTATATGTCCGTTAGTGTCCTTATTGATGGGACTTTGTGACTGGATGTCTACGTGGTGAGTATGATTTCAGTGTGAGAGGTGTTCATGTTGTTTGATTGTGACATAAAGGGGGATGGGCTGGATATGTAGCAACAACTATTGAGTGTTTGACTTCTGTCTAGAGTTAGTACATGGCCTCGAGTCGTGAGTGTACGGGAAGACCTCTTATGTTGTTCAGTTGTGGAGTGAAGTTGATCCTTCTGTTGTGTTATGAGTTCCAGGTGATGTCTTTTGGGTTGATCATTGCCCCAGTAGCGTTCATGTATTTGATTAACGGTGTATTCCAGTAGTAATTGCACTCCTTCGTTATTGTGTTTATTGATAGCATCCTGGCGAACTCTCGTAGTCAGGGGTAGAATACTAAGCACTTGAGGATGGTATTATAAGGATTCAGGGAAGAGAAGCTCTATAAAAAGTTCTTCAAGTGTGAATTTTTGGCTCAGATCAGTAGCATTCTTGGGGCACGTGGTGTCCAGTGAGGGTATCTATGTGGTCAGACGAGTGTAGGTAGAGCTTCCAGAAGCTCAAGATTTCTTTGACCACAGCTCCAGTGTTAGTTCTGCAATCAGCTTGAGGTTCTTATACCGCTTATTGCGATGTCTCGAGGGTAGGCATTGGGTTGTTCTAATGTAGGAGGGTAAAGCGATTGTGTAATAGTTGTGATCTTCGGAAGTGTGTAGAGAGATATCAGTTTGAGGCTAAGCAGGCGGGGCTATCTCCCGCGGGGTGTCCTTAGGTTGTGTTACCCTTAGGTGATTCTGTGGAAAGTCCTCTTTTATCAGAAATTGATATATATTGAAATTCGAGTTAGATCACTTGTGGGAGTTGGCATGACCATTACAATGGTGGATGTGAGATTTGCATACGATTTGAGGGTTAGATGGTTTGGGTCATATGAGATTATGAAGGATTTAGTTGAATCTCACCACAGTATGGTGGCAGTGATAGCGTATGGGCATCGTGAGTTATTGTTTGTCTGGATCTTTGGCTTTGAGCCAAGTGGGGCATTCCGCTAATGATAAGTTGATTACACGATTATGTGTTGTATTGGTTTCGGTTCGAGGTATATTGGTGAATCAGTTATGACCTACAGAGGTGGAGTCTGGGAATGACTCGATTAATGGAAATTCTTCGATACAGGTTGTAATGTACTCTACGGGTACGTGGACTTTATTGAATAATTGAGTTGTAAATGTAAAGTGTAGTGTGTGCAGTGTATGAGTTGCTTGTTGCTTCAAATGTGTGGATCACTTTCCTAGTATGTAGTTTGTAAACGGGGTCAGGTCGTTCTGTCTGCTTGGGCAGTGTAATTGAAATTGCGTAGAGTGAATGACGTTCGAGAATGGTTCTGACGGATTCAAGGTTATATTTAGCGATTGAGGATCTGCAAGGTCTGAATCCGGCTAGAACTAAGATTTACGTGGAGGTGTCAAGGCTTGTGGTGTCTTTACATTATCATGGATTCTATCCATCAGTACCAGGAAAGTGAAGGTAATGACTTTAAATTTGTATGAAGTCTCTTCCGGTTAAGTATTTCTAATGTGGTGTGTTTGGGAATATTTGAGGGAGTATTCAGCGACTTATGAGCCTTAGATGGTATATTTTATGCTCGGGTTCCGTGTGGTGAGTCTGGCTTGAGAATTACGGTATTATGGCAAGGAGAAGTACCAATTCGCAGGTGAGTCAGAAGGAACTTAGATAAATAGGACAACTTGGTAGTAGGTCGGATCGGCATGGTAAGGGATACGATTAGTTCTTTGGGTGTTCATGAGGTAATGAGTTTTTACAGGTGTTTCTTAGCAATGCTCTTGGATTTTGGTGACCTGCGTAGCTTGGTTGAGTTAGAAGGACTCAATCCTAACGGTTTGGTGTTGTACAAATGGGATTCGGATAGTTCTTGATGGTTTCTACCACAGATAGAGATGCATATTTTCTACTGGCGTGAGGTGCAGGTGATGTATAGTGATTTTGTTTCTATATGAGATCAAATGGGAAGTTCTTAAGCAGTTGGGTGCGTAGTTTCTTGTGGCTTGGAAAGGGATTATGAAGTTCTCATGTTTGTCATAGGATGGCATGGTGTGTGCGGTACGTCGTGTAGACTGAGATTTGCATGTGTGAGGTCACGGTTTAGTTCTGGAAGGAAGGTCGAAAATTCTTAGGCATCATTTGCAGTTTCAGATGACTAGGTAGATGATAGCACTGTTGGGTGGATTGATGAGGGTATATATTCCTGAAGAGTTAATGTGTGGAGTTTAGGGTGCTTCATTGGTATTGCGACGCTCTCTTGTTGGATCGACTGTTAATATTCAAGGTTGCTTGGTAACACGGAAGAATTATAGGGGTATCCCTCGTGGAATGATTGAGTGTTAGGGATGTGCTATGTATTCGAGCGGTGAAGTTGAGATCAGATATAGTAATTAGTGCGCTTCGTGACTTCAAGACTGAGAGTTCTCATAAACAGGTTATTTTGTGGTAGTGAACTGTAAAGATGCGAGCAAAGCTAGTCGGATGTTAGTATGTACCATGATTCAGTCATTGTGAACTTTTCGGTGAGTTATCTCTCTGTTGTGGGGGACCAAAGTTGATTCAGGGTTATTGGTAGGTCCGTATGAGTGTGTTCTACACCGGGTCGGAATTGCTGACTCCAAATTGCTATTGTTGAGGGATGTACCATTCAATTGTCATCGAGTTTATTCATATTCTGGTGATCTATGAGTTACCCTTTGGTGTTGCGAGGAGTAGTGATTGTTAGTTATATGCACTTATGGTACGAATTTATTTGGGCTTTATAGCGGGATCTGAGTAAGGTAAGTAATTGGGTATTGCGAGGTTAAGACGTATTGGTTATGTTCTTTCTGATTCGTATGGCATGGTATCGTCTGATTTCCCAGTTGTTATGGCAATGCACTTTGAGTACTTGGTGATGAATTACGCATGGTTATGGATTTTGGGCAAGGTGGCTTGAAATATTTCATGTGGACCAGCGTTTGGATGAGATTGCGCAGTGTAGCGGAGTTATGTAGGCGTATGACCTTTGGTATTGGATTCGTGTGTTTTGACTTTTACAATGGGTGTTAGGCGTTTAGCATGATGTTGTGATGTTAATTGTTAATGGCAGGATAGTCCTCTCGTGTGAATCTTTTGTATAATTTGATTACATTGGGATGTTGCTATTGAGTGCCCGAGTTGCACAGGTTATGGATTCGAATTGTATCGATGTGTCATGTCATCAGAGTGGTCGTGTTGGATGAGAAGAGGTCATTGGACCTAGAATGAATATTGTCAGAATTGTCTACATCATAGTTGGAAGGATAAACATCGAGAGTCGGCCTAGAAATTTGCTATAATTCTTGTTTGGGAAGGGGGGCTTCATGTCTGACTGATCGGACGAATGGTTGCTAGTTTCTACGTATTTCTTTCATCATCGGCAGTGTATGAAAGTGTTAGAGCGAGGCATTTCTTGATAAGAGGTTATCTACCGGTATTGGGTTGTTCTGAGCAGCTATTGTGATTAGGAGTTATTACTATGGGTGTTTGAGTCATGCGGTGTATTATGTGATTTCATTTGGGGTGCATATATGGCTTGATTCAGCATATTCAGACTTATTCAGTTTATAGTTGTGGAATTTTGATCTTGTATATTATTTCAGAAGTGGGAATTTGGTTCTAAGGTTTATGGGTCAGGATTGGATTTCGAAATTTCAACTGTGTTGTGCTATTGGACCTATATGGGATAGGGTAACGTGGGATTACCCCCGGGTATGTGCATGGTGAGGTTACGCGGCAGTTTGATGGTGTTCGAGAACAACTCTTGGCACGTTCGAGGACGAACGTATGTTTAAGTGGAGGAGGATGTAACGACCCGTCCGGTCCTTCCGAGAGTTATAGCCTCGTTTCCCCCGTTTCTGCTTCATTATATGTGGTTCAGCTTCATTATGTGAGTTAGATTGGTTGGCTTGGGTTCAGAGTGATTTTTGGAGAGAAATGAGACACTTAGTCTATTAAGTTGGTCTATAGTTTTGAAAAGTCAACTGGAAGTTGACTATTTGGTAAACGACCTCGGAATGTAGATTTTATGGCTCAGATAGCTTCGTTAGGTGGTGGGACTTAGGAGTGTGTTCGGAATGAAGTTTTGATGTCCGGTGTAGAAATAGGCTTGAATTGGTGAAAGTTAGTTTTCGGCGATTTCCGGTTGGTAGGGGAAAATAGGCTATCGGGGTCGGAATGGGATTCTGGAAGTTGGAGCAGGTTTGTAGTGTCATTTTGGATATGTGTGCAAATTTTCAGGTCAATCAGAAGTGTTTTGGATGGTTTCGGCGTCTTTGGTGAAATTTAGAAATTTCAAATTTCATAGGCTTGAATTTGATGTGATTTTGGTGTTTTTACGTTGTTTTTGGTGTTTCGAAGGCTTGACTAAGTTTGAATAAGGTTATCGGACTTGTTGGTATTTTTGGTTGGGGCCCCGAGGGGCTCGGGATTGATTTCGGATGGTTAACGGAGGTTCGGACTTAGCAATTTTCAGCAAAGCTGCTGCTGGTGCCATTTTACTGGTGTGGCCGCACCTGCGGATGGGGAGCCGCAGGTGCGAGGACAATGCGCAGGTGCGGAGTTTGGCAGCTCGTGAAGGGGTCGCAGGTGCGGATGGGTGGTCGCACCTGCGGAAGCGCAGGTTCGAAGAGATAGTCGCAGGTGCGGAAAATGGAGACTTAAGTCAAGTGCGATGATGCGCACCTGGGACCGCAGGTGCGCATATGTGGCCGCAGGTGCGAGACCACTGGTCAGAAGAGTTGATGCGTGGCTAGAATTCATGATTTTTAGCATCAAATACCGTGCATTTTAGGTGTTTTAATGATAAAAATACACGTCATGTGTGCTTAATGG
>ML349947.1:0-14651 GCA_005239505.1 Nicotiana paniculata | reverse complement strand
TGAATTGAGAGGGCTTAGTAGTTGCAAGTCGACTCTTGAGGTTGGGTGGTTGCAATTAGGTTATTGGTATTATTGACTAAATTGTTATACTTGGGAATGTTTAAACAAGGGGAAGAATGTGAAATTTTGTATGTTCATACTTGATTGCCGGTAACGATCATAGTTAAGGGGTAATGTGTGTGATTGAAAAGTAAAATACTCCTTGTTAATGAAATGTGTACGTGTTGAAGGATATTTCTCGAGGAAGAGCAAGAGTCTAAGTGTGGGGTATTGATGTGTGGCTAGAATCCATAGTTTTAAGCATTATATACCTTACATTTTATGTGCTTTTGTGATAAAAATACACGTTATATGTGCATAATGGAGTATATTTCATGTGTAGGTGAATTGGAGATGGAAGCCGAGCTAAATGGATGCATAAACGTCAAAAATACGCTCAAGAGTCGATAAGGAAAAACTCGGGCGTTAACCGGCGTTTGGCCCCTAAAGCCAGGCTGACCCTGGCGTTAGTGGGGCGTTTGGCCCTTAAAGCCAGGCTGACCCTGGCGTTAGTGGGGCATTTGGCTCCTAACGCCAGGCCTGCCCTGGCGATAAGGGGGCATTTGGGGCTTAACGCTTGGGTCCATGTCCGGTCAATTCCGAGTTTTGAAGGTTTTAAGTGTTTCCCGGTTTGAATAGAAGTCTCCTACATGGTTAGGGTTTGTCCCAAACTTATAAATAGACCCAAAAACACAACTCAAGGGGATGGAATATATTTTGAGGAGGATTTGACGTGGAGAAACACACACCACGCTTGAAGGAGGCTCTACCTAGTTTTTCTTCTCTTCCTTTAATTTCATAGTTCATTAGTTCTAGAGCTTTGGGTGCTACATGAATGTTGTAGTTTGAAGCTTGAATTGTTCTTATTATTTTATCATATTGGTTTATTTATTCAATCTTGCGCTTAATTATTTGATTGCTTGATCACCAATTGAATACTATCTACGAATCTAGGATTGGACTCGGGAGAGGGAATTCTAGATTGCATATAAGATTGGTTAGAGAAAGATCTTAACCCTTCNTAATTTCATAGTTTACTATTCTAGATTAAGTTTAGTTAAATATTCATACTTTAGTATTCGCTTGAACAGATTAATTGTTTGGATTTAATTTAGTTGATAGTTAATCACAAGTCTCTGTGGGTACGATATCTGGACTTACAATCCTATATTACTTGTCGACCACGTATACTTGCGTGTGCGTTTGGACCTAACAAGTTTTTGGCGCTGTTGCCGGGGACTTAGAAATTAACTATTCTACTAGATTGAGTTTTTGGCGCTGTTGCGTTTGAGCAACGATATATTCCAATTTTTTGGTAGTTTCTCGCCTTCCATTGTGCTAAGTTCGTAGGATCCTTTGTCTACCACTCCGAGGACACGGTATGGTCCCTCATAATTAGTGTCTAGATTTCCTTCATTTGGTTTTCGAGTATTGAGGGTGACTTTTCTTAGAACTAAGTTCCCGGCTCCGAAGTAGCGGAGGTTCGTTCTTCTGTTATAGTATCTTTCGATCCTTTGTTTTTGAGCGGCCATTCGAACTAATGCGGCCTCACGTTTTTCATCTAGTAGCTCAAGGGAGGTGTTCATGGCCTCGTTGTTTGAGTCCTCGGTGGTACGTAGAAATTTGACGCTCAGTGCCCCGACCTCAACTGGGACCAACACCTCAGACCCATATACTAAAGAAAATGGGGAC
This sequence comes from Nicotiana paniculata, assembly GCA_005239505.1. Taxonomy (NCBI): domain Eukaryota; kingdom Viridiplantae; phylum Streptophyta; class Magnoliopsida; order Solanales; family Solanaceae; genus Nicotiana; species Nicotiana paniculata. Next base: position 12,920 of record ML349947.1, on the reverse strand, counting down.
TCCCCCGTGCTTGACTTCGATGTTGTTCGATATGCCCATAGTACCTCGGGCAACACTTTTCTCCATTTCCCCTTCGCATCATCTAACCTCTTCTTTATGTTTTGGATGATGGTTTTTTGTGGACTCGGCTTGACCATTTGCACTTGGATGATAAGGTGTTGATAGGATCCTTTTGATTTTATGGTCTTCCAGGAATTTTGTTACTTTCCTGCCAATGAACTGCTTCCCATTGTCGCATGTTATCTCGGAGGGAATCTCGAATCAACATATGATGTGGTCCCATATGAAGTCGATGACTTCTTTTTCTCTTATCTTATCAAAGGCATGTGCTTCTACCTATTTTGAGAAGTAGTCAGTCATAAATAAGATAAATCTAGCTTTACCTGGCGCCGTTGGTAGGGGGCCAACGATGTCCATCCCCGTTTCATGAATGGCCACGGGGATAGAACTGAATGGATTTGTTCTCCAGGCTGGTGGATCATTGGTGCGAACCTTTGACATTTGTCACACTTTCGAACGAACTCTCTTGTATCTTTTCCATGTTATCCCAGTATTACCCCGCTCTGATCACCTTTCGAACCAAAGAATCGGCACCAGAATGATTCCCATAAGTACCTTCGTGGGTTTATCATAGCACATAATCAGTGTCCCCCGGTCCCAAGCATACTGCTAGTGGTCCGTTAAAGGTCCTCCTATACAATGTTCCATTCTCGTCGAGTGAAAATCGGGCTACTTTGGCTCGGAGGACCATCGATTCTTTTGGGTCCGTAGGGAGATTCCCATGCTTCAAGTAGTCGATGTACTTGTTCCTCCAATCCCATGTTAGACTTTTCAAGTTAATTTCTTCATGACCCTCTTCGATCACCGACCTCAATAGTTGTACGACAGTCCCCGTGACTATGTCATCTTATTCAACAGATGACCCCAAGTTTGTGAGCGCATCGGCGTCGCTAATCTATTCTCGAGGTACATGGACCAGGGTCCACTCTTTGAAGCGATGCAATGTCACTTGAAGCTTCTCCAAGTACCTTTGCATCCTATCTTCTCGAGCCTCGAAACTTCTATTCACTTGGTTTACTACTAAAAGAGAATCACATTTTACCTCGATGACCTCTGCTCCCAGGCCTTTGGCTAGTTCGAGACCTGCAATCATGGCCTCATACTCGGCTTCGTTGTTAGTCAATTTCGAAGTTTTTATAGATTGTTTAATGGTGTTGCCCATAGGCGGTTTTAGAACTATACCTAGCCTGGACCCTTTCACATTCGAGGCACCGTCAGTGAAGAGGGCCCATACCCCCGATGATGTGCCCGTTTTTAACAAGAGTTCCTTTTCTACTTCAGGCACGAGGACAGGCGTAAAAGTGTTCATGAAGTCCGCCAAAATTTGAGACTTGATATCCGTTCGAGGTTGATACTCGATATCGTACCCTCCGAGTTCGATGGCCCATTTAGCCAATCGGCCCGATAACTCGGGCTTATGAAAAATGTTTCGAAGTGGACATGTAGTTAATACATATATAGGATGACATTGAAAATATGGTTTCAACTTCCTAGATGCCCTTATATAGCTAGGGATAATTTTTCTAAATGCGGATACCTGGTTTCAACATCTCCTAGGGTCTGACTTACATAATAGACAAGAAATTGCGTACCTTGTTCTTATCGAACCAACACGCCACTTACCGCTACCTCGGACATGGCCAAATATAAATATAGTGTTTCATCCTACTTCAGAGTATGAATCAAGGGCGGGCTCGAGAGATACCGTTTCAACTTTTCCAAGGCTTGTTGACACTCCGGAGTCCATGTGTAGTTGTTTTTCTTCTTGATTAGGGAGAAGAAATGATGACTCCGATCTGATGACCTCGAGATGAATCGGCCTAAGGCAGCTAGCCACCTGGTCAGCCGTTGTACGGCTTTTGCATTATTTACTACGGTGATTTCCTCGATGGCTTTGATTTTGTCGGGGTTGATCTCGATCCCCCTGTTTGACACCATGAAGCCCAAAAATTTGCCCGAGCCGAATCCAAAAGCGCATTTCTCGAGGTTGAGCTTCATGTTGTATATTCTTAGGATATCAAAATTCTCCTGCAAATGAGTCAAATGGACCTCTGCTCGCAGGGACTTAACTAGTATGTCATCAATGTAGACTCCCATAGATTTGCCTATTTGATGTTCGAACATCTTATTAACTATGTGTTGATATGTTGCTCCCACATTTTTTAGCCCGAAGGGCATTACATTATAGAAATATGTACCATATTTCGTGATAAATGAAGTCTTTTCCTGGTCCTCCGGGTTCATTTGAATTTGATTAAAACCGAAGCAGGCATCGAGAAAAGTGAGGAACTCATGGCCGGACGTGGCATCGAACAATCGATCGATGTTGGGAAGTGGGAAGGAATCTTTAGGGCATGCTTTGTTCAAATCCTTGTGGTCTACACACATTCTAAGCTTATTCCTTTTTTTGGGGACTACCACTACGTTAGCTAGCCATTAGGGGTATTTTACTTCCCTAATGGATCCTATTTTGAGAAGTTTGGTTACCTCATTTTTTATGAAGGCATGCTTTACCTCGGACTGAGGTCTCCTTTTTTGCTTCATCGGTTTGAACCTGGGGTCAACACTTAGTCGATGGGTGGTTATCTCTGGTGGGATCCCTTTCATATCTAAGTGGGACCAAGCGAAGCAATCAACATTATCAATAAGAAATTGAATGAGTTTTTTCCTGAGTTTAGGGGTTAATCCCGTTCCCAAGTATACCTTTCATTCCGAAAGATGCTCGATCATACGACCTGCTCGAGTTCTTTGATTGTGGACTTCGTTGCATCTGATTCCTCGGGGGAAACAAAGGCTCGAGGGGTGAGGAAATCTTCTTCTTCATCCTCGACCACCTGTTCATCGGGCTCTTGTCCCTCGGGATCAACTGAGGGTATGGGTTGTGATTGTTATTTGGCTACCTACTTGTCCTTTGACTTCTCCGAGGTAGATGGTGTCGACACCGGTGTCAAGTCATGCACTGCGAACATCTTCTTAGCTGCATGTTGCTCTCCATATACTGTTTTCATGCCATCTTTTATTGGAAACTTCATCATTTGATGAAGAGTTGATGGCAATACCCTCATTCTATGGATCCATGGCCTTCCAAGCAGAGCATTATACCTCATGTCACCTTCGATGACATGAAACTTGGTGTCTTGTATGGTTCCGACCACGTTGACTAGGAGGATGATTTCCCCCTTTGTTGTTTCAATCGCTATGTTGAATCCATTCAGGACTCGAGAGGTGGGTACGATTTGGTCGAGCAGCCTGAGCTGCTCCACGACCCTCGACCTGATTATAATGGCCGAACTACCTGGATCCACGAGCACACGTTCAACTTGAACTTTATTTAAAAGGATGGAAATTACCAATGCATTGTTGTGAGGATGAGATAGAGCCTAGATGTCTTCTTCGTTGAATGTGAGAGTGTCATCGGGTATGTAGTCCCGAGTCTTCTTCTCCCTTGTGATAGATACTTTTGTGCGTTTGAATATGGGTCCTTGTGGGACATCGACTCCTCCGATGATCATGTGAATGAAATGTTGGGGCTCTTCTGGTTCATTCTTTCTGCTTGCATCTCTCTCGAAAATGGTTCTTGGCCCGGTCGCTCACTGAGAAACTCTCGAAGGTTATCCACATTGAACAATCAGGCTACCTCCTATCAAAGTTATCTGCAGTCCTCGATCCTATGACCATGAGTACCATGATACTTGCACATTAAGTTGGGGTTCCTCTGAGAAGGATCGGACTGTATGGGCTGGGCCATCTGGTGTCTCTAATCTTACCAATGGCAGATACAATGTCTGAGGCATTGATGTTGAAGTTGTATTCTGGTAATCGGGGTGCCTCCATCGGTCTCAAGTTTTTGTCAAACCCAGTCTTGCTCATGAGTGCCCGTGAACTTTGGCCTCAATCCGCTCTTCGGTCATTTCGAGATATGTTACACCTCGAAGTGTTTCTTTTGTCTTCGACGTATGGCTAATATCTTTTCTTGTTCAGCCTTGGCTCCCTTTCCGCATTTCTTTATTCCTTTGCTAGTAGCCTACTTGGATGAACTGAGCCCGAGGGGGATCCCAATTGGTCTTCCTCGACCCTAATGTTTGACTGGTATTTGTTATGCACATTCAACCAAGTTACGGCGGGATACTCGATCAAGTTCTGCTTCAGCTGCCTTGAAGCTATTGAGCTTCATTCATTCAGTCCATGTGTGAAGGCCTATGCAACCCAGTCATCGGAGACAGGTGGTAATTCCATTCATTCCAACTAGAAAGGGGAGACGAACTCCCTCAACATCTCGTTCTCTCTTTGCTTGATTTTGAATACATCGGACTTCCTCATTGCAACCTTTATGGCACCACCATGTGCCTTTACAAATGAGTCTGCCAACATTACAAACGAATTTATTGAGTTTGGGGAAAAGGTTATGATACCATATCATGGCCCCCTTGGACAAGGTTTCTCCAAATTTCTTCAGTAACACAGACTCGATCTCGTCGTCCTTTAAATCATTTCCTTTTATACCACAAGTATATGTGGTGATATTCTTGTTGGGTTCTATGGTCCCATTATATTTTGGGATGTCGGGCATCCAGAACTTCTTCAAAATGGGCTTCGGAGCCGCACACGGTGAGAATGGTTTTTGTACAAACTTCTTTGAATCTAGTCCCTTCAAGACTGGAGGTGCTCCCGGGATCTAGTCGACCCTCGAGTTGTAGGTTTCCACTTTCTTATCGTTGTCCTTCATCTTCTTTTATCCTGACTCGATCCTCTCGGTGGGTTCCTCGAGCATTTTCATAATGGTAGGGTCAGCTCCCATCCCGTTGTTACTTGATCTTTCTAGGGTTGGCTCAACTCGAGGAGCCGTTTCTGGTCCTGCTCCGCTCGGAGTCTTTTGCTGACTCTGTAACTGAGCGATAGCAATTTGTTGTGCCTACAATATTTCAAAAATTACTTATAGACTAACTTCTCTTTCTTCTTGAGCATGTGTCCTTTGTGTGTCAGGTTGGTCCCCTTCGCGTACACTTCCTTCAATATCAGTACCCAAATCGACTTGCAAGGCAATGTGTGAACCTACGTCGACGGGATTTAGTGTTGGTGCTACCCCAGGGTTTAGTTGTGGCACACTGGCCCCTGAAGCTATTGCCTTATTTTCTCCATGGAACCTGATACCATCGTTTCCATATGCGTTTGTGAGTTATACATATTTTAACCTGAAATCAAAGAATCTCTGGACAACAAAAAGTGTGAAGAATAACGTGTGTTATCAGAAAACTAGCACCAAAATAATCACTATTATCTTTAACCCCACGGTGGGCGCCAAATTATATTTGATTTGTGGTTCTAAAAATATGTGATTTATTCCAATACTAGCAAATAAGAAAGAAAAATTAGGCATAAGTAAGAAGAATATGATAACAAAACAAGTGTTACCCAAGGAATTGGGACCTCGAGCTGACAGCCTCGGGGGTCTCGAGGTTGGTTGATAGTAATAAAGTATGAACAATAAATGAAGAATAATAAATCTGAAGAATAATCTTGGGCACAGTAAACGAGAAAAGCATAGTAGGATGTTCTATAACAGTGAATGATGATCTTTACAAATGATTGGAGTCCCTTCTATATAGGAGGAGAAAATACATTTCTATTTACAGTAAAAAATATTATTGGTATATCTGTATAACCGCCTAGTACGGATTTGTACGAACCAATCCTGAGATTTACGCCTTGACTTATATGCCCTTGAGAAATTTTTGTTTTTTCTTGACTGTCATTGATTTTGCACTTCCTCGAGGTAGTTCGTGTCGGGCCTTCGATGTGTTCTCTCGAGGTATGCATTCTGAGATTGGTCTCGAACCTTACTTCGAGTCTTCCAAGCTCAGGCTCGGAACGCAATAGGGACTTCAAAATCGGACTCCTCCGATTTTAGTCGTATACAAACTGCATGTGGGCTGAAACAAAAAAAAAAAGAGAAACAAATAGAAAGCAAGAAAATTGATATTAAAGAGTAATAAATGCACCTTCAAGTTGAAGAGATTTGAGGAAGACTGAGGAATGTAAAGAAATTTAGTGTGTAGGTAATGTGAACAAATTCCATTAAAACTCACATCTAGAGTAACATAAAAGCTACATATAGTATTTGTGTAGGTGGAAGAAGGCCAGGTAGAGAGATGGTGTGGAATGAACTAAATGCCCTCAAGCTTTATTGAAAAAATCTTTAAGCACACATGTCGAAACTCTTTCTCTTATAATATATATTAAATAATATAGATGTATAGTCAGTGGGCTATGTGTTTTTTGTACATAGTTTTGTTCAATAAAATGTTGGGAATATTATTTCACTTTCTCAGAGATTGATTAGCTGGAAAAAAGTGGCTTTAAGCACAAGTCATTAAAAATACTTTTTTAAGTGTAGAGTTGATTTTATTTCAATTTAATCCCCATCATTATCTTGAAAAAAAAAATTATTTTAGAAGATTGTACAGCAATCTCTTACAGGCTTAAATTTCATATTTGGTATTTTGCTGTAAAATTAAAAATCATGAACTACAAAAATAGAGAAGTTGGGTCAGCGGGAGTTGAGATGAGAGATGACTCTGCATTCCAGCTAGCAAAAGAAAATATGAAGGAGATGAAGACGAAAGGAGAGGAGTGGTTGTCTTTAATGTGAAGAAAAGAGGAGAAGTATGACATTTTAGGATCTTTTATTGAGAGTAATTTTGGAATTAAGAAAACTTATAAGGGACAGGAAGGTAATTTTGTGGGTCAAAGTAAAATAGCTTTTAATGCAAAAATAGAGAAGTTGGGGTCGGCCAAATTGTGTCTTTTGGCCTTTTAAAGAACTTTTAAACTTTTATAAGCACTTTGTTATTTTGTCAAGGGCTCCAAAAGGCTAAAGGAATTTTTACATTCCTATACACTATATGAAACAATATTACCCTCACTACTCAAGTTTTACTATAATTACATATTATATACCCAATTACCATTTATGTACATTCTAAGGGAATTAATAATAATAATTAGTGTCAGATGCGTTGCTAGAATTCATGGTTTTAAGCATTAAGTACCTTACATTTTATGTGCATTTGTGATAAAAATACACGTCATATGTGCATAATGGAGTCTATTTCATGTGTAGGTGAATTGGAGATGAAAGCCTAGCTAAATAGATGCATAAACGTCAAAAATACGCTCAAGAGTCGAAAAGGAGTGACCCGGGCCATAGCCGGGCGTTTTGGCCCTAAAGCCTGGCATGACCAGGCGTTAGCTGGGCGTTAGAGCCCTAATTCAAGTCCTGCCCAGGCTATAGCTGGGCGTTTGGGGCTTAACGTCTGGGGTCCCTGGTCCGGTCAATTCCGAGTTTTGAAGGTTTTAAGTGTTTCCCGGTTTGAATAGAAGTCTCCTACACGTTTAGGGTTTGTCCCAAACATATAAATAGACCCAAAAATACAACTTTGAGGGGAGGATGCCATTTTTCGAGAAAAGATACACACGGGATCATTGGGAAGTAGAGGATTTCTCAGTTTTCTTCATCTTATTCTAGTATTTTCAATTTATGCAAAACTTATGCCATTGTTTGATTCTACCATGAGTGGCTAAACACCCATTGTTCTGGGGTTGTGGTTNACACTTATGCAATTGTTTGATTCTACCATGAGTGGCTAAACACCCATTGTTCTGGGGTTGTGGTTTAGCCATGAATATTGTTATTCGACATTAATTTAACCTTGATTATAGTTCACTCAATATATGGTTGTTTCTTCAATTCTGCTTTTAATTGCTTAATTGTCTGGCCAGCAGTAGGTTCATATATACTATCTATGTTATGCTTGGGAAAGCCATATATAGATTAGAGAAGAATTGAAGAGAGCACGATCTTAACCCTTCAAGGGAGCGGATTTGTGGTTAGGATAGGAATATACCTAGTCACCGTGCTTAATTAAACATCGTAATCTTAGTGCGTTCTAATAGATTAATTTCATAGGAATATAGGCGTTAATCTATTGAGAATAGGCGAGTAGTACACTAGTACTTCGGGAGAAGGCTACGAGAGCAATTATCGATTAATTAGTAACCATGAGTGAATTATATGAAAGAGAGAGTTAACTGAATACACACAACAATAATCTTGTCACTTGATAATTAGTTAGTTCATAGAATCGTAGTATAAATTAATTACATTCCTGGATTTTGTTTTGGCTCGATTAAATAACAATTAGAGTGATTCAGCATGTAGTTTACGCAAGTCCCCATCGATTTAACATTATATTACTTGCTACGACCACGTATACTTGCGTGTGCGTTTGGGACCAACAAGTTTTTAGCGTCGTTGCCGGGGACTTGAATATAGACTACTTTCTAGTTACTTGCTTTAATTGTTTATTTCATTGAGTCTAACGTCACGTGATTTTTGCTCTAATCTCAGGAACTTCGAGTGAATGCGTAGGGTCAGAAGCCAGGATAGACTTGACGGCTTTGACCCCGAACCTGAGAGATCATTTCACAGGAGATTGCGAGAAGCAAGATATACAGACAATATTCAGGACTTCATCCGATTTCCTGTGAACATGGATGAGGAACAACACATGGATGTTCAGGAGGTGGCAATGCCCAGTATTGCTAATGTCACCTCCAGTATCGTGAAGCCCAAAATCACTGGGCACTTTGAGCTAAAACAGAGCATGATCCAACTACTTCATGCAAACAGACAGTTTTTGGTTCTTACACACGAGGATCCACAGCAGCACATTCTGAACTTCTTGGAGATTAGTGATACTTATATCACTAACGGGGTCACGCCAGATTATGTGAGGCTCACGCTTTTCCCATTCTCTATATTGGGCGAAGCAAAGCGATGGCTGAAGGCAGAACTAGCTAATTCCATCACAACATGGAACGATTTGGCAAGAAAATTTCTGGCAAGGTTCTTCCCTTCAGGAAAGACTGCAAAGATCAGGAGTGAGACAGTCTCCTTTAGATAGAAAACAGGTGAATCATTATATTCAGCATGGGAAAGGTTCAAGGGGCTACTCAGAGACTGCCCTCATCACAATCAGACAAGCGAGGTGTTAGTTCACACTCATTGAGGGGCTCCATCCGCAAACAAAAATTATGGTAGATGCAGCAGCTGGAGGTCAGGTGTTGGAGAAGAATTATGATGAAATATTTGCATTACTGAATAAATTCTCCAAAAGCAATCCACACCGGCAAGGTGAGATAGGGAGAAATATGGTTCAAAAGTCACCAGGGGTTCTTGAACTAGATGTGGTTTCAGCATTGTCAGCTCAGATTTCCACATTGACTAACCAAGTCAATCAGATGAACCTGATCATTAACAAGCAACAATCTCAACCAATGCAACAGGCCCAACCAGTGCAACAGATTCAGGTATTTCGTGAAGTCTGTGGAGAGGGTCATTCGAGTGATTTATGCCCAGTTAATCCAGAGTTTGTCTGCTTTGTGGGTATCGTGAATAGGGGACAAGAAAAATATGGAAACACCATAACCCGAACTGGAGAAACCACCCAAACTTCTCTTGGGGTGGAAATCAAAGCACTCAGATAACTATAGGCATCCAGCACCTCAACAGCAGTACAAACCACCTCAGGCTAAACCATTAGCAAGCCTTGAGGAGATTATGAAGAGAATGATGAATGACCAAATTTATTTCAATCAGAAAATAATGGCTGATCACCAAGCCCAGAGTGTAGCGATGAGAAATTTAGAACATCAAGTGGGGCAACTTGCCAGTTCTCAAAATACCCGCCCAACGGGGGCTTTTCCAAGTGACACTGAAGCTAATCCTAAAGCATCTGTTAATGCTATATCATTGAGGAATAAAAAGCAATTGGAAGAAGTCCAGTTCAAGAAGAGAAAGAAGGTAAATTTTGATGAGAAACCAGCCACTATTGAATCAACATCAGACAACCCAAAAGAATCAGATAAGCCAGCAAGGGAGGCGGTGGCTGAGCAACCCCCACCATTTGTTGCGAGGCCACCCCCTTCATTCCCTCAAAGGTTGCAAAAGGTGAAAGATAATGCAACATACAAAAAGTTTCTTGACCTCTTGAAGCAGGTACAAAATCAATATTCCATTGGTAGACATTCTGCAGGAGGTGCCCAAATATGCTAAATACATCAAGGACATTGTGGCACATAAACGAAGGCTGACTGAGTTCGAAACCGTGGCACTCACTGAGGAATTTAGCTCAAGAATTCAAAGCAAGCTACCTCAGAAATTAAAAGATCCGGGTAGTTTTACTATCCAAATCTCAATTGGTAAGCATGCAGTCGGGCGAGCTTTGTGCGATCTTGGGGCAATTATTAATTTGATGTTGCTATCTGTGTTCAAGCAGTTGGTGTTGGGTGAACCACGCCCAACAACAGTGATCTTACAATTGGCTGATCGCTCCCTTGCTCATCCTGAGGGAGTAATTGAAGATGTGCTGGTTCAGGTGGGCTCCTTCATATTCCCAGCTGATTTCATTATCTTGGACTGTGAGCCTGATCTAGAAGTCCCATTTATTTTGGGGTGTTCATTCCTAGCTACAGGCCGAGCTATCATCGATGTGTGTGAAGGGAAAATGACAATGCGAGTTGGTGATCGAGTGGAGGTGTTTAATATTTATAAGGCACTCAAGTGACCAATCCGCTATGAAGAGATATCCATGATCACTGTAGTGGAAAGCAATTCAGAGTCAATGGTTCCCTACATGAATTCTATTGATCCTCTTGAGAGAGTGTTGGTTGGGTATGAAGAAGACTGTGAGGATGAAACAAGGGGAGACATTGAGAAAATTCTTGAAGTGTCCTGCAGATACCTCCACGGGCTAGGAAAATTTGAAGAGTTGAACAAGCCTGTTACTCTAACCCTTCCTAAGCCATCTATTGAAGAGGCTCCAATGATGGAACTCAAACCTCTTCCAGCACGTTTACGTTATGCCTATTTGAGGAATTCTGAGACATTTCCCGTGACCATCTCATCCAGTCTGACCAATACACAAGAACAGAAATTGCTTAGGGTACTTCGTGAGCAAAAAAAGGCGATTGGGTGGACCATTACAGATATTAAATGAATCAGTCCATCATTTGGCATGCATAAAATCTTTTTGGAAGATGGAAATCGCTCGAGTGTTGAGCAGTAAAGGAGGCTGAATCCCATCATGAAAGAAGTAGTGAAGAAAGAAGTCATAAAATTGCTGGATGCAGGTATCATTTTTCCTATCTCTGACAGCAACTGGGTGAGCCCGGTTCAATGTGTACCCCAAAGGGAGGGATGACCGTGATTGAGAATGAGAAGAATGAGCTAATTCCTACCCGCACTATTACGGGTTGGAGAGTTTGCATTGATTATCAAAGGCTCAACAAAGCAACCCACAAGGATTATTTTCCACTCCCATTCATTGATCAAATGCTGGACAGATTAGCAGGGCATGAATATTATTGCTTTCTGGATGGGTATTCAGGTTACAATCAAATTTTCATGTTCCCAGAGGATCAGGAGAAGACCATTTTTACTTGCCCTTATGGCACCTTCGCCTTCAAGCGAATGCCATTTGGTCTTTGCAATGCACCAGCCACCTTCCAGAGATGTATGATGGCAATTTTCACCGACATGGTGGAAACATTCGTAGAGGTGTTCATGGATGACTTCTCAGTCTTTGGGTCATCTTATGATGATTGTTTGAAAAACCTGAGCATGATGTTGGCCCGTTGTGAAGAAACGAATTTGGTGTTAAACTGGGAGAAGTGTCACTTCATGGTGCAAGAAGGCATTTTTTGGGTCATAGAGTATCTAAAAGTGGCATCGAAGTTGATAAGGCAAAAGTGGAGGTAGTTGAAAAACTACCTCCACCAATTTCAGTGAAGGGCATCCGGATTTTCTTGGGACACGCAGGATTTTATAGGCGCTTTATTAAAGATTTTTCTAAAATTGCTACTCTGTTGTGCAGGTTGCTAGAAAAAGATGTCAAGTTCAATTTTGATGCAACCTGCATGAAGGCATTTGAGGAGCTCAAGAAGGAATTGGTATCTGCCCCCATAATCGTTGCACCTGATTGGTCAGTACCATTTGAACTTATGTGTGATGCAAGTGACCATGCAATTGGGGCAGTTCTAGGCCAAAGGAAAGACAAGGTTTTTTATTCCATCTACTATGCAAGTAAGACCCTTGATGATGCACAACAGAATTACACCACCACTAAAAAGGAGATGCTAGCTGTGGTGTGGGCCTTTAAAAAATTTCAGGCATACTTGGTGGGAACAAAAGTTATAGTCCACACAGATCACGCAGCAATCAGGTATTTATTTACAAAGAAAGAATCTAAAGCTAGATTGATGCGCTGGGTTTTATTGTTGCGGGAATTTAATGTGGAGATAAGAGACCGAAAGGGCACTGATAACCAAGTAGCTGACCATCTGTCAAGGCTGGAAAATCATGATCATATTGAGGAGGGTGGAGATATTAAAGAAGTTTTTCCTGATGAACAACTTTTTGCTATAACCCAAGACCCTCCTCTGTGGTATGCCAATTATGTAAATTATCTGGTGATTGGGGTACTTCCTCCGGAATTAGATTCTGAAGCAAAGAAGAGGTTCTTACACGATGTGAAGTTTTACTACTGGGATGCACCTTACCTGTACAAAGAATGTGGTGATCAGTTAATGAGGAAATGTATTCCTGATATAAAAGTGGAACTGGTGTTGTATGATTGTCAAGCATCACCATATGGGGGCCATCATGGTGGCGATCGAACAACGGCAAAAGTGCTACAATCTGGGTTTTTTTGGCCAACGCTATTCAAGGATGCCCACGAATTTGTTAAAAAGTGTGACCAGTGCCAGAGAACAGGAACGATAACAAGGAAGCACGAGATGCC
>ML349946.1:0-126457 GCA_005239505.1 Nicotiana paniculata | reverse complement strand
AATATTCATGGCTAAACCACAACCCCAGAACAATGGGTGTTTAGCCACTCATGCTATGATCAAACAATTGCATAAGTGTGCATGAACTGCAAATACTTGAATAAAAATGAAGAAAACGGATAATCCTTGCTCCTTCAATGATTCTGTGTGTGTATTTTACTCCCAAATTCGTCTCCCCCCATCATGATGTGTTCTTGGGTCTATTTATACGGTTGGGATAAACTCTACCCATCTAAGAGACTCCTATCCTGGCTTGGAAACACTTAAAAACCTTTAAAACTCGGACTTTACCGAAATAGGCACCCTGGCGTTAGGGGTCTAACGCCAGGCACCCCCTGGCGTTATGGGTCTAATGCCTGGATAACGCCAGGAAACCCCTGGCGTTTTGGGTCTAACGCCTGGCTAACGCCAGGCTTGTCCCAGACCGCTCCTTTTCGACTCTTGCACGTATTTTCCGATGTTTATGCTACCATTTAGCTCGGCTTCCGATTCTAACTCACCTGCACATTAAATAAACTCCATTAGGCACACATGACGTGTATTTTTATCATTAAAACACATAAAATGCAAGGTATATAATTCTTAAAATCATGAATTCTATCCACGCATCAGGTAACATACCCTAACTGGTTGGCAAACACCGCGGTAGTACCTAAATAGATAGGCAAGTGGAGAGTATGCGTAGATTATACTGATTTAAACAAAGCATGCCCCAAAGATTCATTCCCATTGCCTCATATAGCTCTAATGTTTGACGCTACCGCAAGTCATGAACTATTATGCTTTCTAGATGTATATTCTGGTTATCATCAGATTAAAATGAATCCTTTAGACGAGGAAAAAACATCATTTATCACGAATAGGGGAAATTGTTATAAATGCATGCCTTTAGGCCTAAAAACGCAGGATCCACCTATCAAAGGCTAGTGATCAAGATGTTCCAAGAACATCTGGGAAAAATGATGGAGGTGTACATCGATGACATGTTGGTAAAATCAACACAAGCACAAGACCATTTCCAGCACCTATATACTGCTTTTGATATTCTACACAGGTATAATATGAAGTTGAATCGAGAAAAATGCACTTTTGGTGTGCAATCAGGCAAATTTTTGGGTTTCATTGTATCAAACAGAGGAATAGAGGTAAATCCCGCTCAAATTAAAGCTATAGAGGAAATACCTGATATTTTAACAAATAAAAAGGAAGTTCAAAGACTGACAGGGATAATAACAGCTTTGGGTAGGTTTATTTCTAAATCTTCCGAAAAAAGTTTTAAATTCTTCTCAGTTCTCAAAAAACAGAATCAGTTCGAATGGACTGAAGAATGTCAGCAAGCCCTCAAGAACCTGAAGATTTATCTATCGAAACCACCACTGCTTTCAAAGCCAAAAGAAGGGGAAAGATTGTACATCTACCTGACTGTCTCATAAATTGTTGTAAGTGTAGTATTGGTAAGAGAAGAAAAAGGTAAACAATCACCTATCTATTATGTAAGTAAAAAATTGCTAGATGCAGAGACTAGATATCCACAACTGAAAAGTTAGCTTTAGCTTTACTAATGGCATCTAGAAAATTACGACCCTATTTCCAATGCCACCCAATCACTGTTGTGACCTCATATCCTTTAAGAAATATTCTGCATAAACAAGAATTGTCATGGAGATTAGCCAAATGGAACATAGAATTAAGTGAGCATGAGATAATTTATCAGCCTAGGACTGCAATTAAGTCTTAAATACTAGCTGATTTTGTTGTTGACTTTAGTAATGGCATTGTATCTGAAGTAGAAAAAGAGTTACATCTCTTTAACGGTGTTAATACAGGCTTGTGGACCTTGTTCACTGATGGTTCTTCAAATGTAAAAGGTGCTGGCTTAGGCATAGTCTTGATATCACCCACGGGTGAAAAGGCACGGCAAGCTATAAAGTGTTATCATATCACTAACAATGAAGCAGAGTACGAAACTATTAGTGCAGGGATTGAACTTGCATGGGAGCTCTCAATCGAGCAAGTTGTGATCAACAGTGATTCCCTACTGGTAGTAAATCAGATACAGGGGACTTACATTGCACGAGAGACTAGAATGCAACAATATCTTGAAAGAGCACGGGAGCTCGTGAGAAAATTCAAAACACGGAAGGTAGTGCAAATACCTAAAGAAGAAAATACAGAGGCAGATGCATTAGCTAACCTCGCAGCAGTCACAGAAGTAACGAACAAAGACAATACAATTGTCGTTCAACTATTTTATTCAATAATAGACCAGGATAGGAATGAGGTAACTTTCAACAACCTAACCTGGGACTGGAGAAATAAAATTCTTATTTTTTTGCAGAATGGCACCGTACCTGAAGACAGGAAAGCAGATCAAGCACTACGCTGCAAAGCTGCACGGTACTGCCTTATTCGCAACTTACTTTATCGCAAGATGTTCAGAGGACCCCTAGCTAAATGCATTGGTCCTAATCAAAGGAATTTGTGATGAAAGAAGTCCACGAAAGACACTGTGGAAATCACTCAGGGGTGAGATCCTTAGTGAAAACTCTAATCAGAGCCGGATATTATTGGCCTAAGATGGAAGAAGAAGCCAAGAATTTCGTATCCAAATGGGACAGATGCCAAAGGTTTGTCAATAACATGCATTGACCAGCGGAATTATTACATCCAATAATATCCCCATGGCCTTTCATGAAATGGGGGATGGATATAGTAGGACTTTTACCCACAACTAAAGGTCAGGTACGATTTTTACTCGTACTAACCGACTATTTTACAAAATGGGTAAAGGCAGAAGCGTTCAAACAAGTGCGAGAAAAGGAAGTTAAAAGCTTCTTATGGCTAAACATAATATGCCGCTTTGGAATACCAAAGGAAATCGTGTGTGATATTGTCCCACAATTCATAGGCTCACAAATCACGGAATTCTTCAAAAGTTGGCAAATCAAAAAGATCACTTCAATTCCATACCACCCCGTGGCTAACGGTCAAGATGAGTCAACGAATAAGGTCATCATCAACAATCTAAAGAAGCGGCTCGATAAACCCAAAGGAAACTGGCCTGATGAATTACCACCGGTACTATGGGCATACAGAACAACCTCAAAAATAGCCACGGGAGAAACTTTGTTCGCACTTGTTTATGGCTCAGAAGCCTTAATACCTGTGGATATTGGCGAAACAAGCATAAGTTTCTCGACATCCATGGAAGGTGAAAACGACGACGAACTAAGGATCAACATGGACCTGCTCGAACCACGGAGAGAAGCAGCATTGATACAGATGGCAGCTCAAAAACAAATCATAGAGCGTTATTACAACCGTAAATCTCATCTCAGGTACTTTAAAATTGGGGACTTCGTCCTAAAAAAAGTCTTTCAATCAACAAAAGAAGCAGGTGCAGGAAAACTAAATCCAAACTAGGAAGGACCTTACAAAATCCGAGAGATAGCTGGAAAAGGTGCGTATGGGTTGGAAGCTATGGACGACAGAGTTCTAGAAACAAGCTGGAACGCCATCCATCTAAAGAAGTATTACTTCTAAAAAGAAAAGAATACCCCCGTCAGGTATCACACGTTCGATTTTATCTTGAGCATTTAAAAATTTTACTAACATTTTTAGATGATAGGAACAAAGCTAACCCACCACCAGATGATGATATTAGACCTGCAATGACGCGAGGAAATAACACAATTAGCGGTCTAGGGTTACACTTTCTGATGGACGTTTTAAAAGGGTTAAGCAGTCATAATCTAAAAAACTATATACCTTCGAGTCCGAAAAGGACCACAAGGAACGGAATAATCAAGTGCTCGATATTTCATTCTTCAAAGCTCAAACACTTGGGGGACTATACAGTATGGAAGGCTAAGACGAAGCAAAGAAGACTATCAGAAAGTCAAAAGCTCGAGCCTAAAGACCCATCTACCCAATGAAGACAAGTGACACGAGCAGAATCGAAAGAAATCAAAAGAGCCATCCAAATACAAAGCCTAATGCAAAAAGCAAAAACCTTTGAACATATTCAGGTTGAAAGGCAAAATGTTAGTCACGAGAAAGAAATGTACATTTTTATACTTATTCAAAATTGTTGTAATAAAAACAGTTAGGGGAAAAAGATCATCATCAATATACTGATTCAAAAATTATTCTCGAATAAAACTGTTATGGATGAAAGATCTAAACCCTTGTATTTGTTCATGAAATTGTTATAAAATAAAAACAGTTACGAATAAGAAAACATTTCCCTCGTACTTATTAGAAAACTATTTCCAAAACAGTTGCGGGTAAAAACCCCAATCTTTATAAAAACTATTACTAGTGAAAAATAGTTATTTCCTTGTATTAATATGGAAAAACTGTTACTTATGAAAAAACAGTTACGAAATACAAGAGTATACTTAATCTGTTAAACAAAAATAGTTGCAAGCGTGAGTTTTAGACGATAACCAAACACATGTAAAATGTCATGGAAGTTCAAACAAAAAACTTTCCTTGGAAACATTCTTAAACATGTGTAAAATTCCTATCACTCTATTGCATTATCATGAAGTTGAGACGTCTTCTTCATGTCGATTATAAAGGGTCCTCTTCCATAAACTATGCCTATTAACAAAAGGCCCACATTTAATATGACACCGTGCCTATTATAAAAAAGGTACGAGTAGTCTAAAGCATTACACATGCAAAACTCGAAGGTAAAACTAAAACCTCAAAAAATAAAGCATGCAAATGACTTAAAAAGTGAAACAGAAACTCAACAAAAGTCGAACTAACTTTATATATTAAAAACGACAAAAACTAAGTATTAACTTATACTTAGCCGTATAAGATTTTTATATTTACATTGTGGTGCCCCTAAGTTTTCATTTGGGGAATTAAAGGAAATCCAAATTTACCCCCGATAGGACGGGGGTAACCACCAATTGATACAAAGAAAAATAAAAAAAGGGTAAACTAGATCTTTTCAAAGAGAGGGATTGACTTCAGAGGCGGAAGGAACGGGAGCAACTGATGATGAAGAGGCATGTGTGGATGGAATCTCACCATCAGGTGAACAGAGGTTATGACCCTGTTGAGCCTTCTCCATGGCTTCCTTAGTTTTGACTATTTCAGCCCTAAGGTCAAAACCCTCTTGACTCATCTCCATCAATGTGTCAAGGCGAGAATTCATATACGCTCAGCTCACATCGACAACAGCCACATCTTCCAAATCTTGTGCCCACACTTGAAGTTCAGCTCTCAGCCCGTCCTTCTCCGCCTCCGCAGCTTCATGAGCGACCCTTAATGGAACAATCATTTCCTCTAAAGCTTTAGCTTTGTCTAAAGCCCTTCGAAGATCTTCTTGAGTGCGAGTGAGTGATTGCACGAGCTAGCCTGAGTATTCTTCCTTCTGCCCCAGCAAGTTCTTTAAGTCTCTCATCTTCTCTGAGGCACGGGACAGGTGCTCCGCAAATGAAGACTCCAGAACACTCTTGTATTTGTCAGCTTGACTGCAAGAAGCCCACTGCACTACTAGCTCTGCTGCCATAAGTCTCATCTGCCGCTTCAAGGTACTCATCTCTTTTTCTAAAGCGTCCATGTCAATCCTTAAGCTGTCATACTGTGCTTTCCAATATCAACTTCTGCCTGCAACTCTCTTGTCTCTTGGTCTGTGTTTGAAATCCTCTTCATAAGCTCCATGCCTATGAGGTTAATCTATAAAAAGTAAACAAGTTAGATATGGTAAATTTCATATACGAGAGTGAAAGAGGATAACTTACACCATACTATCAAAGAAGTATGCACGACCTCATTTGCCCATGTAAGAGCACCGTGGCTAGCTAGCTTTGCTTTCTCAGCGGGACCTACTAAAGACTTGAGCCACACTTCAGGCTCACTCATCTTCTTGAAAAGGTTTCCCTCAGCTGGAACCTCTATTACCACCTGCCAGTTCTCTCTGCTGGAAGACCCTACTTCCCTAACGGAAGGCATGGAAGCAGGCAGGTATGGAACAGCAACAGGGATGGAAGGTTGAGGAGCTGGAGAAGCCATTGGCAAAGAAGCAGGCACGGAAATTTGAAGGGTTGGCAAAGAAGCAACCATGGAAAGTTGAAACGTTGAAAGAGTTGCAGGAAAAGCAGCAGCAGAAGTTGAGATAGCCAAAGGAATAGACGAAGCAACTTCTCTCAAAGAAGCAGGAAAGACAGCAGCCAAAGGGACGTCGTCAGGATCATGATCAATACGATCACGGAAAAGGGAATGTGAAATATCGTCAAAGACAGGGGGCTCGATCGCAGACACGGAAGGCATGTTTGAGGCAGCAGGCTCGTCATCTAAAACCATTCTCCTTCTTCGTGGCCTGTGCACTAAAGCACCCTCTTCCTCTTCCTCCATGGAACGAGATTCACTAATCTTGCTCTTCAAGGAAGATGAACCAACGATAATTTCCTGGGCTTGAGCCAAGGATATCTTCAAGATAGAGGAAGCAGACACCCTACGAGCAGAAAATCTTTTTAAAAGGGAAAAAGTTAATCGACAAAAGAAAAAAGACTCGAGTAAGGAAAGAAGCAGGAACAAAAGCTTCACTTACTGTGGGTATTTACTAT
This sequence comes from Nicotiana paniculata, assembly GCA_005239505.1. Taxonomy (NCBI): domain Eukaryota; kingdom Viridiplantae; phylum Streptophyta; class Magnoliopsida; order Solanales; family Solanaceae; genus Nicotiana; species Nicotiana paniculata. The sequence goes on along the minus strand of ML349946.1, from coordinate 119,870 downwards.
CCAACTGTACCTCCCAGCGAGGTACTTCCAAGATCTTTCTTCAAAAGGAGCAACAAATAGCTGTTTTTCTACCCAATCACAAATACCGGAGACATTCTCGACATTATTCATGATTGTTGAAAGGAGAAAAATAAACAGACACGGTGTTAATAAAACATCTCAAATCAAAACAAGAAAAAGTAAATGTAAGCTAAACCATACTCACTTACACAATTCCACTTCTCAGGGAAGGGAATATTTTCTTCACCCACTAAAGCAGTAGTGGGTACAGCGACATACCGAAGGTACCAACCCCTATCCTTATCGTCTCCAGGGGTTATTAACACTCTTTCGCTTCTAGCAGTCAGAGTAAAAACCCCCTCACAAAATAAGGTAGGAGAGTAGAGGTGAATAAGATGGTTGAATGTAAAATGAATTGAGGCTAAAGAAGCCAATCTCCTAAGGCATGCGACAACTTGCCACACAAGCGGGCCAACTTTTCCTAAGCATATATTGAAAAAACGGCAAAACTTGATTATAACTGGGTCAATGGGGGGTCCAAACCCTAAAGTGAAAGGATACATATAAACAAAATAATAACCCGTCTTGTAAGATGTTATTCTTTGATTGCTATTCGGAATGTAGACAAGAAAGTCTGATTTCCAAAAGCATTCCCTACTAACAAGGAAAATTTGACCCTCAGTTATAAGGGTTGGATGTCTTTATACACTATCAAGAGAAGAAGATTGATCTAGAAGAACTTGACTATCCCTAGCGAAAACAAACTCAGCATGGATAATTTCATCGACTCTAGGTTCACGAAGGCGTTCGCCTCTACCTCTAGACGAAGACCGAGAAACCCTAAATCTCGGAGTAACCGGAGATCTAGTGGAAGAAGAAGAAACTATTCGAGAAAAAGAAGATTCCCTCGAAGGAATGGATCCTAGAGTTCTAGGTCTACCACCCCTCCGACTCGTAGTCGGAGCAGAAGATGGCGCTAAGCTTTCAATGTTTAATACTCTTTGAGGTTGGTTTGGAGAAGACCTGTTTACAAAGGTAAAGAAGAAAGTTTTTTTACAAAAAATAGAGTTAGAGAAGTGTTTCATGGAAGCAAAGAAAAGAAAACGTGTATTTATACTTGAAGACAACCATCAAACATGATGAAAAAGGAAAATAATGATGAAAAGTCATAATTGAAGATGTCACTTCGGGACTGTCACAGCCGCATAAAGCCATAAAAGGTGCTGAGTAAATGCAGAACCAATCCGAAAAGTATACGTGGTGTGAGCATTAAATGGAAGTGAAAAATGACGCCTATGGTGCAGAGAAGGATACAATGATTCAAGGAAAAGCGGTGGCAACATATTCCCGCCATAAATGAATATCCACTTACCAAATATTAATCGTTAAATATATGGTAAGTGGGGGGGACTATCTGTATTGGTAAAAAATAGTTTCACACGTAAGCCAACTTTTGACAACTCAGCCAGTCACGTGGACACAGGAAAACGCAACGGTTGGACGTGACTCCTTGAAGAGATACGGTACAAAGAGGCACGATTCAGTAAACCCACGAACTTATCAGCCACAGAAAACTCAACTTGATCAAAACAGGAAAGAGGCACGGTCAGAATGAATCTTTGACAAAGCTACGAGCAGATTCAGGGACCCACAATTCAAACGTTATGTAACTGAACTGCAATTACCGTTATCCTTTTTAACGCCTCATTAATGCCATAATTAGTCATTAATGAGTAACAATAGCAAGAGCCATACGTTATAAGAATCTCCAATATAAAAGAGGGGAATACAGCTTGTAAAGGCATCTGATTCTTGAATACAATCAACTCCAATCTTTTATTTCTGTAATATTGTTTATTATTCATTTTTCCCATTATCTTGATTATCAGTAACTCGTATTCATCTTAAAAATAAGCTTTAGTCAAAGGGTCTAATTCTTTGGTTCCGGCGCCCGGTACAGGTCTTATTTATGGGTTAAGCACTTTGTAAAGTTTGGTTGAAATCGGATGTCGTTTGACGCGTTTCAGTCTAAAAATGGAAAATTTGATGTTTTATGAAATTTGATAGAATTCATGGATTTTGAGGTTTAATTCGATGTATATGATGTTATTTTGGTGACTTGATCGCATGGATAAGTTCATAGGATGTTTTTGAGGTAGTGTGTGTATTTGGTTTGGAGCCCTGAGGGCTCGGGTGAGTTTTGGATAGGCCACGGATTGCATTTTTGAACTTGGAAATCTGCTGGTGTGACTGATCTGCAGGCTTCACATTTGCGAAGCCAGCATCACAAATGCGAGCTACACATCGCAAATGCGAAGGTTGGCCTGGGCAAGCCTGATCGCAAATGCGAAAGTTAACGTGGGCAGGCTTGATCGCAAATGCAACCAAGAGGTTCGCAAATGCGAAGGCTGGGAATGTCTGAAGGGTTCACAATTACGAACTCCTTCGCAATTCCCATGCCAACCAGTAGCCTACACTGTACAAAACCAAATTTTTACTCCATTTTTCATGTTTTTTTCAAACTCAAACACACTTAGGTGATTTTTCCAAGAACAAGAATTCTTCCAAATCATTTGTAAGTTGGTTTTTACTCAATTCTTCAATCATTAAAATCATTTAACATGTTTTCAACTTAAAATCAAAGATTTCCGTGGGTGACAATTGCGTGTTTGGGGTAGAACTTAGGTTTTTTTCTAAAATTGTGATTTGAGTGGGTGATTGACTTCCGATTTGAGAGATTTTTATATGGCTAGACTCGTGAGAGTACGAGGGTTCTGAAAATGTAAAAGTTATCCGACTCCGAGAGGCTAGCCTAAGGGGAGTTTTTGTCATTTTACCTAATTTTGTGTTGTAACCTTCAATTGAATAGTAGAATCAGTTGCATGAGATGTTATTTACGGTATGAAATTTATTTGAATAGATTTGGGACATTTGGAGTCGGATACTCGTGGAAAACGTGTGGTTTCCGGTTGATTGCTATACTTTGGACCCGAGGTAAGTGTTTGGTCTAACCTTAGCTTGAGGGAATAGGAGTTGAGTATAATTTTCTACTTGCTAATTGTCAAATACGATGTATAGGCATGGTGACGAGTATCTATACATTGGTGTCTATCATGAATGTAAGTCCTTATATTGTGAATATTCTAATTTCGTGGTAATTTCCATGCTTAATTGATGATTTCTATATGTTGTGACGAGTATGTGAAGGGAATTGTAATCTTTAAACTCTGTTGGAGCATTGACTCAGATTATAATATGAATGATGAAGATATATGAGGTAATTGTATCCTTTAGAGCATTGGCTCAGTTGTAATACGAATGATGAAGATATATGAGATAGTTGTATCCTTTGGAGCATTGGCTCAGATTATAATACGAATGATGAAGATATATGAGATAGTTGTATCCTTTGGAGCATTGGCTCAGATTGTAATAAGAATGATAAAGGTATATGAAATAATTGTATCCTTTGGAGCATTGGCTCAGATTATAATACGAATGATGAAGGTATGAGATAATTGTATCCTTTGGAGCATTGGCTCAAGTAATAGAGTAAATTATGAAATAAAGTGAAAGAAAGAGAAAGAGCTACTAAAATATACCCTTGCCGGGTCATAGTTGCTTTTGATATTGTCTCCCTTATTGGGATATTGAGATTACTGTTATTGTTCCCTTGCCGGGATTTAATTGTTTAACTGATGTTCTCTTGCCGGTATTTCTATTTTAACTTTAATTATTTCCTTGTCGTTGTTTGTGATTGCTGTTTGGGTGAGGAAGAGTGTTAAAGCACGAAGGGTGATGTCGTGCCACGTTTATATTTACTATGAACGAGGGGACAGTCCCTGCCATGTTTATATTTATTATGCACGAGGGGACATTCTGTGCCACATTTATATTGATTATGCACGAGGGGACATTCCGTGCCATGTTTATATTGATTATGCACGAGGGTACATTCTGTGCCATGTTTATATTTATTATGCACGAGGGGACATTCTGTGCCACATTTATATTGATTATGCACGAGGGGACATTCCGTGCCATGTTTTATATTATTATTATGCACGGGGGGACATGTCGTTTCGCATCTTTCACTGTTTAATATGTGTTGTCATTTCCCGTTATTATTTTCAGATATTCCAGACTGTTGTTTTCGTTTCAGTCATTTTAGTATTTGCTATCTCTTACCCCCATCATGTTCTCCCCGTAATTGTATTCTTGTTTAGTTTCTGCTATACTATTGAACTGCACAGGTACACTTTGTTGTCGTGTCTTAGCCTCGTTAGTACTTCTCCGAGGTTAGGCTTGGCACTTACTCAGTACATGGGGTCGGTTGTACTGATTCTACACATGCACTTCTTTATGTTGTGCAGATTACACAGCCGGACCCGGAGGACATCATTAGTGGGAGTGTCTTCCAGCTTATCATAAAGTCTTCAAGGTATACCCGCTAGCGTTCGTATGCCTTGGTGTCTCTTCCATCCCTTTTTCTTCACTCCTGTCTTGTTTTTTTTTCCCTAGTTTCAGAGACAACTATGTATTCTCTTTGCAGACTTGTATTTAGCACTCTTATAGACATTCATGAGTTTGTGACTCTAGGTTTTGGGAAAATTTACGCGTTGTTGTATTATGTTGTCCTTATTTAGCTTGAAACCATATTTATTCCCGCTGTTAAATTGAGAACCGTTTAGTTTACCCTATGAAATTGATTTTAATATGCTAGTTTATCTATACACGTTGGCTTGTCTAGCGGGTTCAACGTTAGACGGTATCACAGGCCAATGGTGGGATTTCGGGGCGTGACAAGTTGGTATCAGAGCTCTAGGTTACTTAGGTCTCACAAATCACAGACAACTTGGTAGAGTTTGAGGGATCAATACAGAGACGTCTGTATTTATCCCTAGTGGCTACGAATTTAGGATGACTCCATATTTCTTTTCCTCTCTGTCGTGCGCTATGAATTCTGAGTACTAATTGAGTTTCTATTCTATTCTCTCGCAGATGGCGAGGACGCATGATTCCTTTGAGTCTGCCCAGCAGCCCGACACTTCTACTACAACTCCTACTCGGGGTCGAGGTCGAGAATGAGGTCGTGCTAGAGGTTGAGGGCGGGGCCGGGCTCAGCCTAGAGCAGCACCCCCAATGGAGGACCCTCAGGTCTTGTCAGACAAGGAGGTCCCAGTTCCGGCAGTCCCAGTTGGACCAGCTCAGGTCCCAGAGGGGTTCATAGCTACCCCAGTGCTTCAGGACGCCCTTGTCCGTCTAGTCGGACTCATGGAGAGTGTAGCACAGGCCGGTCTTCTTCCTACAGCACCAGCCGCCTCTCAGGATGGGGGAGGTGCCCAGACTCCTGCCGCCCGCGTACCAGAGAAGCTAGCTCCACAGTGTCAGACTCCGGCACCTCAGCCAGCCAGAGTAGCTCAACCGGGTATTGCAGCGCCAGTAGCAGAGGGAGCACCTATGTCAGTAGATGCTTTGTGGAGACTGGATATGTTTACCAAGTTATTCACTTCTACTTTTACTGGTTCACCATCAGAGGACCCCCAGGATTATTTGGACAGCTGCCATGAGGTTCTTCGGAATATGGGCATAGTGGAGTCCAACGGAGTTGACTTCGCTACTTTTCAGTTATTCGGCGCAACCAAGAGTTGGTGGAGAGACTATTGCTTATCCAGACCAGCTGGATCTACACCTTTCCCTTGGACTTAGTTCTCAGAGGTATTTTTGGGGAAGTTCCTTCCCATTACTCAGAGAGAGGACCTTTAGAGGTAGTTTGAGCGTCTCCAGCAAGGATCCATGTCAGTCACTCAGTACGAGACCAGGTTCATCACTCTAGCCCGACATGCTCTTATGATACTTCCCACTGATCGGGAGAGGGTTCAGAGGTTTATCGAGGGATTGGCCCGGCCTATCAAACTTCGGATGGCTAGAGAGTCAGGTACAGATATATCATTCCAGGATGCTGACAATATGGCCAGGAGGATTGAGATGATTCTGTCTCAGGGTGGTGGTCAGGGGGCTGACAAGAGGCCCCGTCATTTTGGTCATTTCAGTGGAGCCTCATCTGGGAGCAGGGATTCTTCAGGAAGAGGTCATCCTCCCAAAACCTTTCAGTCAGCTCTTCAGGTTTCCCATGGTACTTCAGGTGGTCGTGCTTATCAGACGCACTATTTCAATCAGCAGCCTTACAGTGCGCCACCAGCACTTATCGATGCACCGCCGCTTCAGAATTTCCAAGGTGGTTATCAGGGTCGACAGGGCCAGTTCCAGGGTCAGCAGTCACATCAGTAGAGGCCTTGTTATACTTGCGGTGGTTTGGGGCACATTTCCAGGTTTTGCCCTCGAGGTTCTGGTGGGTCTTAGCATCTGGTTTCTCGTGCCATGGTACAGGCACCAGGTGTTCCACAGCCTGCCCAGTCAGCTAGAGGTGGGGGGTAGAGGTACTAGCCGTGGAGGTAGAGGTCATTGAGGTTGAGCTCAGGCCGCCAGAGGTGGAGGCCAGCCAGCAGTCGGCCGTCCCATAGGTGTGGTTCAGGGTGGTGGGGCCCAACCCCGATGTTATGCTCTTCTAGCCAGGCCAGAGGCCGAGTCTTTAGATGCAGTCATTATAGGTATTATTCGGGTTTTTGATAGAGATGCTTCAGTGTTATTTGATCCAGGGTTTACATATTCATATGTGTCCTCTTATTTTGCACCATACCTGGTCATGCCCAGTGATCTACTGAGTATTCCTATTTATGTATCTGCACCGGTGGGCGATTCTATCATGGTCGATCGAGTCCATCGTTTGTGTGTTGTGGTGATTGGGGGTCTTGAGACCTGTGTTTTGTTGCTTTTATGTGTGGTTGACTTTTATGTTATATTAGGGATGGAATGGTTATCCCCATATCATGCCATATTGGATTTTCATGCCAAGACGGTGACCTTAGCTTTGCTAGATTTGCCCTGTTTGGAGTGGAAAGGAACTCCTGGTCATTCTACCCACAATGTTATTTCGTACGTGAAGGCTCGACATGTGGTCGAGAAGGGGTGTCTGGCTTATTTGGCTTATGTGCGCAATTCCAGTGTTGAGGTTCCCTCTATTGATTCGGTACCCGTGGTTCGTGAGTTTACTGAGGTCTTCCCTTCAGTCCTGCCAGGGATGCCACCCGACAGGGACATTGATTTCTGCATTGATCTGGCTCTGGGCACCCATCCCATTTCTATTCCGCTGTATTGTATGGCCCCGCCAGAGTTGAAAGAGTTGAAAGAACAATTGCAGGATTTGCATGGGAAGGGTTTCATTAGGCCCGACGTTTCTCCTTAGGGCGCTCCAGTATTGTTTGTGAAGAGAAAGGATGGTTCGATGAGGATGTGCATTGATTACCGACAATTGAACAAGGTTACAATCAAGAATAAGTACCCACTGCCGAGGATTGATGATTTTTTCGATCAGCTTCAGGGTGCTAAGGTATTTTCAAAGATAGACTTGAGATCTGGCTACCATCAGTTGAGGATTAGGGCATCCGATGTCCCTAAGACAACTTTCCGCACTCGGTACGGGCATTACGAGTTTCTAGTCATGTCGTTTGGGTTGACAAATCCCCAGAAACTTTTATGGATTTGATGAACCGAGTGTTCAGGCCTTATTTGGACTCGTTCGTGATAGTCTTCATTGATTATATATTGTCATACCCCCGCAGCCAGGAGGAGAACGAGCAGCATCTCAGAGTGGTTCTTTAGACTCTGAAGGATAGTCAGCTATATGCGAAGTTTTCGAAGTGTGAGTTCTAGTTGAGTTCAGTTGCATTCCTTCGTCATGTCGTACCAGCAGAGGGTATTCAGGTGGACTCGAAGAAGATTGAGGCAGTCAAGAACTATCCTAGACCAGTATCAGCTACAGAGATTCAGAGTTTCTTGGGATTGGCAGGATACTATCGTCGGTTCGTGGAGGGGTTCTCATCTATTGCAGCCCCGATGACGAGGTTGACCCAGAAGGGTGACCATTTCAGATGGTCGGACGAATCTGAGGCTAACTTACAGAGGCTCAAGATAGCTCTGACTACGGCACTGGTATTGGTTTTTCCCACAGATCCAGGGCCTTATACAGTCTATTGCGATGCTTCCCGTATTGGGCTTGGTGCAGTATTGATGCAAGATGTCAAGGTCACTGCTTATGCTTCGAGGCAGTTAAAGATTCATGAGAAGAACTATCCAGTGCATAATTTGGAGTTGGTAGACATTGTCCACGCATTGAAGATTTGGAGTCACTATCTGTATGGCGTGGAATGTGAGGTGTACACGGATCATAAGAGTCTTCAGTACTTGTTCAAGCAAAAGGAGTTGAATTTGAGGCAGCGAAGGTGGTTGGATTTGTTCAAAGATTATGATATTACCATCTTATATCACCCGGGGAAGGCCAATGTGGTGGCCGATGCTTTAAGTAGGAACTCAGCTAGTATGGGCAGTCTTGCTTTTATTCCGGTCAGTCAGAGGCCGCTTGCTTTGGATGTTCAGGATTTGGCAAATCGGTTTGTGAGGTTGGATATTTCTGAGCCTAGTCGAGTGTTGGCTTGTACGGTCGCTCGTTCTTCATTATTGGAGCGTATTCGTGATCGGCAGTTTGATGATCCCCAGTTGTGTGTCCTTAGAGACACGGTGCAGTGCGTAGGTGCCAAGCAGTTGACCTTAGATGATGATGGTGTTTTGAGATTGCAGGGACGAGTTTGTGTGCCCAATGTTGATGGGATTAAAGAGTTGATTTTATAGGAGGCCCATAGTTCCGGTACTCTATTCATCAGGGCGTCGCGAGGATGTATCAGGATTTGCGGCAACATTACTGGTGGCGTAGAAAGAAAAAGGATATTGTGGAATATGTTGCGCGATGTTTGAATTGTTAACAGGTTAAGTATGAGCATCAGAGGCCTGGTGGTTTATTTCAGAGGATTGAGCTTCCCGACTAGAAGTGGGAGAGGATCACTATGGACTTCGTCACTGGACTTCCGTTGACCCGGAAGAAGTTCGATGCAGTTTGGGTCATTGTTGATAGGCTGACCAAGTCAGCGCATTTCATCCCTATGGCGGTATCCTATTCATCTGAGAGGTTAGCTGAGATCTATATCCGGGAAATTGTTCACCTTCATGGTGTGCCGGTATCTATCATTTCGGACTGGGGCGTACAGTTTACCTCGCGTTTCTTAAGATCAGTTCAGCGAGAGTTAGGCACCCAGGTGGAGTTGAGCACAGCATTTCATCCTCAGAAGGATGGACAGTCCGAGCGGACTATTCAAATATTGGAGGATATGCTCCGAGGTTGTGTTATTGACTTTGGCGGATCATGGGATCAGTTCTTGCCTTTAGCAGATTTTGCCTACAACAACAGCTACCCGTCGAGTATCCAGATAGCTCCTTATGAGGCTTTATATGGTAGGTGGTGTCGATCTCCGGTTGGATGGTTTGAGCCGGGAGAGGCTCTGTTGTTGGGTACAGATTTGGTTCAGGAGGCCTTGGATAAGGTCAGGATCATTTAGGATAGGCATCGTACAACTCAGTCCAGGTAAAAGAGTTATGCAGATCGTAAGGTTCGAGATGTGGCTTTCATGGTTGGTGAGCGAGTATTGCTCCGAGTGTCGCCTATGAAGGGCGTGATGAGATTTGGGAAGAAGGGCATGCTTAGCCCTAGGTTCATTGGTCCGTTTGAGATTCCTGATCGAGTGGAAGAGGTGGCTTATAGAATTGCATTGCCACCTAGCTTACCAGTTGTACACCCAGTTTTTCATGTGTCCATGCTTCGGAGGTATCATGGCGATCCAGCCCACGTGTTAGATTTCAGCACTGTCCAGTTGGATAAGGACTTAGCTTATGAGGAGGAGACGGTAGCTATTCTAGACCGGCAGATTCTTCAGTTGAGATCCAAGAGTTTCCCTTCTGTTCGTGTTCAATGGAGAGGTCAGCCTCCTGAGGCATCGACCTGGGAGTCTGAGTCCGATATGCAGAGCTGTTACCCTTATTTATTTCCCGACTCAGGTACTTCCTTCTTCTGTCCGTTCGAGGACGAATAGTTTCTTTAGAGGTGGAGAATGGGACGACCCAAAGGTCATCACCTGTTTTATTACCCCATTCCGTACTCCCGAGGCCTTGAAAACCTCATTTGTAGTTTCCTCGATTTGTGTGCGCAGTCCGGGCGCGTATCCGGACAGCTTAAATATGAAATTAAGTGGAAAATGCTAAGATTTAATATTAACATGAATAAATTTGACTACGGTTAGTATTTTGGGCAAACGGACCCGGACCCATGATTTGACGGACCCAGAGGGTCCGTAGAAAAATATGGGGCTTGTGCGTATGCCCGAAATCGGATTCCGAGGTCCCAAGCCCGACGAATAAATTTTTGAGTAAAATTGTTTTTTGAAAATATTTAAGGAAAATGAAAATGAAATCTGATTAGGAAGTGATGGTATCGGGCCCGTATTTTGGTTCCGGCGCACGGTACAGGTCTTATTTATGGGTTAAGCACTTTCTGTAAAGTTTGGTCGAAATCGGATGTCGTTTGACGCGTTTCAGACAAAAATGGAAAATTTGATAGAATTCATGGATTTTGAGGTTTAATTCGATGTATATGATGTTATCTTGGCGACTTGATCGCATGGATAAGTTCATAGGATGTTTTTGAGGTAGTTTGTGTATTTGGTTTGGAGCCCCGAGGGCTCGGGTGAGTTTTGGATAGGCCACTTATTGCATTTTTGAACTTGGAAATCTGCTGGTGTGACTGATCTGCAAGCTTCGCATTTGCGAAGCCAGCATCGCAAATGCGAAGGTTAATGTGGGAAGGCCTGATCGCAAATCCGACAAAGAGGTTTGCAAATACAAAGGTTAACCTAGGCAGGAATGATCACAAATGCGAACAAGAGGTTCGCATATGAGATGGCTAGGAATATTTGAAGGGTTCACAATTGTGAACCCCTGTTCGCAATTCCCATGCCAACCAGTAGCCTGCACTGTACAAAACCGAATTTTTACACCATTTTTCATGTTTTTTTCTAACTCAAACTCACTTAGGCAATTTTTCCAAGAACAAGACTTTTTCCAAATAATTTGTAAGTTCGTTTTTACTCAATTCTTTCAATCATCAACATCATTTAACATGTTTCCAACTTAAAATCAAAGATTATTATGGGTGAAAATTGGGTGTTTGGGGTAGAACTTAGGTTTTTTCTAAAATTAGGAAGAGCGGGTGATTGTCCTCCGATTTGAGATATTTTTATATGGATAGACTCGTGAGAATACGAGGGTTCTGAAAATGTAAAATTTATCCGACTCCGAGAGGCTATCCTGAGGGGCATTTTTGTCATTTTACCTAATTTCGCGTCGTAACCTTGAATTGAATAGTAGAATCAGTTGCATGAGATGTTATTTATGATATGAAATTTATTTGAATAGATTTGGTCCATTTGGAGTCGGACAATCGTGAAAAACGTGTGGTTTCGGTTGATTGTTATACTTTGGACCCGAGGTAAATGTTTGGTCTAACCTTAGCTTCAGGGAATAGGAGTTGACTATAATTTTCTACTTGCTAATTGTCAAATACGATGTGTAGGAATGGTGACGAGTATCTTTCTAGGGATTGTTCCCTTGAACCACATGGGGTTCCTGAAGGTGATGGAACTAGGGTTCCATTCCTCTGCTAGTTGTTGTCGTTGGAGTTCGACATAGTTCAGAGGATATCACTTGAAAAGCAAACAAAGATTATCAGATTTCCGGTAACAGAACCAATTTGTTTAACCAAAGAATTAGATCCTTTGACCAAAGTTATTTTTAGGATGAACAAAGGTTTCTGATAACCAAGGCAAGATTGATTATTGTAAGTAATTAAATAAAGAGAAATCAATGAGATGCACGAAAAGTAAAGTGTATTGCAATAGTAGTTCGGATGTGATTTACATGTTATATTTTACTCCCTTATATAGGGAATTTCCTAATAGAACGTCTGCCCTTTTCAATGATTGAGCTGACTAATTATGACATTAATGTAACGTTACAATGAGTAATCGTAATTGTTGCATGAATGTTATATAAAGTGTGGATCACTAATTGAAGATCTCTGAATCTTCCCTTTGTTCCGCCTAGATACATTTTGACTGTGTCCCTTCATCTTCTCAATCAGGTTGAGACTTCCGCAGCTAATTAACCCGTGGGTGTGATTTGCGTGCCTCTTTGCCTCATACCTCTTCACAGAATCCCGTCCAGCTGTCGTTTATTCATTGTTCCACGTAGACTGTTGAGTCATCAAGATTTATCACACGTGTGAAGCTCTTTTTTACCAATACAATGGGGAGTTGCATTTAGGGGAACATGGTCCGATAACGTAAAAATGACCGATCGGGTCATTACAGCAATATAGTACATTCAAAGAAGTTTAAGGTTTCACCATATGAATTATGTAAAAGAACAAAGACTAACTTAAATTTCTTAGGGGTATGGGGTTGTTTAGCCTATTATAGAATTCCAGATCCTAAAAGAACTAACTTAGGACCTAGATAAATTAAAAGCATCTTTGTAAAAAAATGCTGAGAACTCAAAGGCATACAGATTATTGGACATTGTGCCTAATTATATTGTGGAATATAAAGATGTTGAATTATTGGATACAGAGTTTATTAGTGACTCCAATAATTCACACAATGATAAAGAAATTACTAAACAAGATGCTAATACAGCAAGCAGTAGTGATAATGCAGTAACTCAGGTAAATTGTGCAGAACCTAGTTTTCTAATAACTAAAGGAAGGCAATTGAATCTCATGTAGAACCAAGGAAATGTCAAAGAGTTAGAAAAGAAAAAAATATATATGTTCTTATTTTATTTCTTCTCAAGCACTAGTCTTTTTGGTAGAAAGAACTAGATATGAAGTATTAAATAAATTACTCATTATTTAAAATTTAGAAGAGGATCATAAAACCTATAGTGAGGCTATGGCTTCGCGGGATTCTTCTTTCTGGAAAGAAGTTGTAAATGATGAAATATATTCTCTTTTATTAAATGGTGCATGGGTATTGGAAGATTTACCTTCTAATACTAAACCTATAGGGTGTAAATGGTGTTTTAGAAGAAAATACAATTATGGTTCTTTACAAACTTTTAAAGCTAGACTAGTAGCCAGAGGATTTAGACAAAAGGCATGAGTAGATTATTGACACATATGCTCCTGTGCCCAAGATTACCTCAAAAAGACTATTGTTTGTTTTGGCATCAATATATAATCTAAATGTCCATCAAATGGATGTTAAGACGACATTCTTAAATAGTGATCTTGATGAAGAAGTTTATATGGAGCAACCCGAAGGGTTTGTGCTTCCTGGAAATGAGAAAAAAGTTTGTAAATTAGTTAAGTCCTTGTATGGATTAAAACATGCTCCAATATAATGGCATGAAAAATTTGATAGTGTTATATTATCAAATGGTTTTAAACATAATGGAGCACATAAATACATTTATTCCAAATTCACAAAGGATTATGGAGTGATAGTATGTCTTTGTGATGATGACATGTTAATCATATGAACTAACATGCAAGGCACACATGAAAGTAAAAAGTATTTAACTTCTCAATTTAATATGAAATATTTGGAAAAAGTTGATACTATCTTAGGTGTTAAAGTTCAAAGACATAGTGGGGTTTTGCCTTATGTCAGTCTCACGATATTAACAAGGTTCTTTTCAAATTTAATCATTTGGGTATTAAAGAATTTAATACTCCATTTGATGCTTCTACCAAGATGGCTGAGAACCCCAGAAGATTTGTTAGTCAATTAGACTATGCTAGTGTAATGCACTGCACTAGGCCAGATATTGCCTTTGCGATTTGTAAATTATCAAGATATACTCATAATCCAAGTGGTGATCAATGAAAGGTAAAGTGAGAGCACTTGGTTATCTGAAAAGGACAAAAACTTTTGGCTTGTATTATAACAGATTTCCATCAGTATTAGAAGGATGTTGTGATGCTAGTTGGATAACTAGTGTTGTTGATAACAAGTTGTGGAGTTAGTATGATTTGCGTGTATAAAGCTTTTCTGTCTTGTTATATAGGAATTGTGGTTTAATAGAACTTAATATAACCACTAATTTCAACAAGGTCTTGAATAGTTTATTCAAGTAGTAGGTTTAAATCAAAAGATACCTACAATATGCATGAATCTTATAGAAAACATCAATCACTAACTAAGCGGGGTATTGTTAGATTAGTTAGTGTTTGATGGGAGTATTTGAGAAGTGGTTGTTCTCACGACCCAAACTACAAAGTCGTGATGACGCTTATCATGGTACTAGTCGAACCGAATCACTACCAAAAGAATGCAATATTTAATTTTCAAAAATAACTTTCCAGCTATTTAAGAATAAATCTTTAATAAGAAATTCAAATCAAAGAAAATGTGGAAATAAAGACCCGACATCGAGTGTTACTAGTCATGAGCAACTACTACAACTGTCTATAAACATCAAGACTAACATAGTCTCGGATTAATCAAGTACAACTAAGGGGAGATAAAGGAGGAGGAATGCAGGGTTGCGATCTCCAAGCAACTACTTTGATAACTCCGAGAATCTACGTCAGAAATAACCAACAGCCTCAACCGTGTCTAGAAAATCCTTGAATCTGCACACACGGTGCAGGGAATAACGTGAGTACGCCAACTCAGTAAGTGACAACCATAAATAAATATTGAGAAGTAGTAACGAGCATTAAAACTTATAAATTCCACAGTGTAATATCTCAGTAAGATACAACATGCTTTCAAATCAGTATTTGAGTCAAATCATCTCATTTAGAAAACTGGTTCCGGCGAAAATCATTTAAAGATATTTTCAACAGTTTCAAAAGAGGCTCAACGCAAAAATAGAGTGAAAAATGATGAAATGATAAACAGCCCCTTGGAAAAACATCTCTCATATACAACCCATCGGACAAGCCTGACAGTCACTTGTAAACACCCCCTCAGGCATACCTCACAATCACTTGTAACAGCCCCTCGGGCATACCTCACCATCACTCATGCCTCCTAGTCACTCAGCACTCGACACTCGCACTCAGCATGCATCTCCGCTCACTGGGGGTATGTACAGACTCCGGAGGGGTTCCTTCCGCCCAAGAACTATATCAAGACAAATCATGGCATAAATAACTCAGTCCCTCGGCCTATATCAAAACATGTTACAGTGAGCATCCCAATCCCATATATATCCTCACAAATCCATCCCTCGGCCTCACTCAATCATAAACCTCACAAGCCACTCGGGCATTTCAGTAAAAACAAGGAACTCAGCCCAAAACAAAAATTTATGTGCATCAAAATAGAGTAATAAAACTGAGTTATGTAGTAAACATGTTTAATCATGACTGAGTATAGATTTCCAATCGAAAACAATAAGAGGATAATCAAAAAAATGCCCCAGAGGGTCCAAACAATAGTGGCACAAGTCCCAAACATGGCATTCAACCCAATTTACAGAAACTCATTCTAAAACACAAAAATATTATACAACTTTAACAAAATAAGCAACTCTACGGTTGCTACAGGAGGAACCAAGTCACAATCCCCAACGGTGCATGCCCATACGCCTGTCACCTAGCATGTGTGTCACCCCAAAATAGTGAAATGATACGAAATTCGGTGTTTCATACCCTCAAGACTAGATTTACAATCGTCACTTACCTCAAACCAGAAAAATCTTTAACCCGTGATGATCTACCTCTCGACTCGGCCTCCAAATGCTCTGAATCTATTCAAAATAAATATATTACCATCAATATNCCCCCCCCCCCCCCAGCCCACGTCTCGAAATCTGACAAAATTTACAAAACTAGAAAGCCCATCCACTGACAAGTCCAACCATACCGAATTTATCAAAATCCGACCTCATTTGATCCCTCAAATCTCCAAATTAAACTCTCAAATTCCCAAGCCTTAATCCCCTCACTTGCATCCCTAATATCTACTAATTACATGCTTAAACAACTGGAAATTTGCATAATCACGAGTATTAGGCTCAAGGAACTTACCTCTATGAAATCCCCCTTGATTCCCTCTTCAAAACTCTCTAAAAAGCTTCAAATCCGAATAGAAATGGTGAAGAATACACAACAAAGTGTGCAATATATACTTTCTGTCGAGACTTTTCGCACACGCGGTCTATTTCTCGCACCTGCGGTCAAGGCGCCGCACCTGCGCATTTCACTTAACTCCCCTGCTTCCGCACCTGGGGGCTTGCAGGTGCGCGGCCAAGCCTGCGCACCTGCGCTCCACATTCAGCCTCCTCTTCTCCACATATGTGCAACTTCCCTCCGCGCATGCGACCTCGCACCTACGGCTCCTCTTCCCCAGGTGCGGAAAACACCAGAAGTTCCAAAAACCAGCAGAAACCAGCTATCTCCCCAACACCAAAATCAATCTTTTAGCCATCCGCAACACACCCGAGGCCCATCGGGACCTCAACCAACAATACAAAAACGTCACTTATAACCATACGAACTTAGTCGAACCTTCAGAACACTCAAAACAATATCAAAACACCAAACCAACCTCGGATTCAATCATAAGAACTTCTAAACTTCCAAATTTTGCGAACGATGCCGAAACTTACCAAACCACGTCCCAATAACCTCAAATTTTGCACACACATCAAAAATGACACTATGAACCTACTCCAACTTTTGGAATTCCATTCTGACCCCGATATCAAATTTTTCCAATACCGACCAAAAATCGCCAATTTTCCAATTTCGCCAATTCAAGCCTAATTCTACCACGGACCTCCAAATTACATTCCAGACACGCTCCTAAGTCCCAAAATGAGCTAACAGAGCTAATCGAACCATAAAAATCAAAATCTAATACCGTTTACTCATAAGTCAACATCCGAATGACTTTTACAACTTAAACTTCTAAATAGGATACTAAGTGTCTCATTCCCCTCCGAAACAACTCCGGACCCGAACCAACCAACCCGATACAACATACTACAGCTGAATAACACTCAAACAAGCAGAAATGAGGGAAACGGGACTATAACTTTCGAAACGACCGGCGGGGTCGTTACATCCTCCCCCACTTAAATATACGTTCGTCCTCGAATGTGCTCCGAGTTGTTCCAAAAGACATCAAATAGCCGAATAACCTTACCACGCACATACCACGGGGTGATCCCACGTCACCCTATCCCATATAGGTCTGATAACATATCTACAACAAAAATTTCTTCATCCAACCTAGCCCAAGCCTTAGAACCCAAATTTCCAGATCCGAAATTTTCTATAATATCAGAATCTCGCATATATACACTTTATAAGTCTGAAAAAGATGTATCGAACCATAGCCATAACTCAGGATGAAATCACATGATATCCCGCATAACTCAAACACTCATAGCGATAATTTATAACAATAGTGCCTGCCCAAAACAACCCTATTCTGGTAGTAAACCTATTATCAAACAGAGACCCATCCTAACACCGTCATATATTGCAAATGATGAAAGAAACACGCAGAATTCCATAACCATTCGTCGGATCAACAACTGGTAGAACTCCCTCTCCTTCGATAGGAACTATAGCAAAATTCTAAGCCAATCAGCATCGATATCCTCCCAAATATACCGCAACCAGATATGATAGCACTCATTATAGATCTGATGACCTCATCTCATCCACACAACCGCCCTAGTGACATGACACATCAATACAAATTAAATCCACAACCTGTGCAATCCGTGCACCAATAAGAAACCATTCCAAATGTACTCATACAGGGAAAATGAAATCAAGAAAGAGATTCGTCATGCAAGATAAACGGGTATTACCATAATGCAATGCTAAGAACTCCTCACACACCAGAGAACCAAAACACATGAATCCAACACACAAGGATCATATCTCAACATAACTTCGCTACAATGCGTGGCCCCCATCCAAACATTGGTCTATATTATATACCTCGCTTCGCCATGCTCAAAACAAATAACTACAAAAAATTCGACATCAAGTACTCAAAGTTCATTACCATAACCACGGAGAATTAGACGATACTATGCCACACGAAACCCGAAAGAATATAATCAATACGCCTCAATCGTGCAATACCCAATTACTCATCTCACTCAAATTCCGTTATAAGACCACAATAGAACCGCACCATGCTGGCCTAAAACCAACGAATCACAACTCTTCGTAGCAGGGAAAAGTAACTCATAAATCATTCCAGAACACAAATAAGCCCAACAATAACTGAATGGCACGTCCACTACAACAGAACTACGGAGCAAATCAATCTGACTCGGTGCAAAACACCTACCCCAATTGGGCCTACTAATGAACCCCAAATAAATCCGGTCATCCACAATTGGAAAATAACCCCGCGAAGGTCCACAATGACTGAACCACAACACACACTATCCTCTAACTAACCTTGGCTATGTCTCCACAACCCATAACTGTGAAATCATCTAATCATTAGGGTTCCCAGTCTCCAAGTTCATGGAGCATACGAATCACCACATCTGATATCAACTCTGCCACCTGAATGTCTAATACTTCTCCAATACACGATCTTACCACGAGGATACCCCTATAATCTGTATATGTTAACATGGAAAATCTGAATGTCCGCAGCCGACCAACTAGGAGAGTACTGCCACACCAATGAAGTATCCATAAATCAAAATGTAGTGCCTCTTCTAAAACTGGCACCTTCATCAAGCTATATCTAGAAGTAATATCATCTATCTGGTCACCTGAGATCATCCATGCTGCCTATAAAATTCAGAACCTTCCTTTCAAAACCGCATCGCGACCTTTCACCTGCAAATCTCAATACTACACCTTACATTGCACCTATTACGCCACCATATGAAAGATACGACAGATCTCAAAATCCACTCTGAGTCGCAAGCAACTACATATTCAATTAGCTAAGAACTTTCCATTTTATTCCATTCTGGAAAAAAATACGATACGCCACATGCTCCACGCACCAGTAGGAAATATACATCTCAAACCATGGTAGAGACCATCAAGATCTCTCCAAAATCCATTTACACTTAATCAAACCGTCAGGACTGAATCCCTCTAACTCAACCAAGCGACGAAGGTCGCCAAAACCCAAGAGCATTTCCACGAATCACACGTAGAACCTTACAACCTCATAATCAGCCAAAGAACCGATCTTACTCATTACCCTGCCGATCCAATCTACTACCAAGCTGTCATATTCTTCCGAGTTCCTTTTGAACTACCTTCGAATTAATTCTTCTCCTTTCCATAATACCAAATCCTCAACCAAAACTCACCACGTGAGACCCTAGCACAAAACCAAACCGCCCTAAGGCTCATAAATAATTGTATGTTCTCTTAAGCACCGCGAAAGTACCACAACTCAAATACATACTCTGAAGAGACTTTCTATGAATTTAAGTTATTCTTTCCCTTTCCTAATACCGAAATGTAGAATCCACAACGATTTAGAAATACCAAAAATCTTGACGCCTTCCAATGTAAATCTCAGTTCCTAGCCAAATACAAATCCTGAAGATTGCCAATTGTTACCTTGAATCCATCAGAACCATTCTCGAGAGTCACCACTCTACGCAAATCTCAATTAAACTTATCAAACAAACCGGGCGACATGTACCCCATTTCTATACCAACACCCTAGGAAGTAATCCGCAATTCTAAGAAACCGAGAAATCTTCTACTCCACGCACACTACGTCCTCCACAACTAGCCACTCAATTATTCCATGACCCCCACATACCCTAGAGCGAAGTACAACCTGTATCCAGAAATTCCCTTACTCGAGCATCCTCACTCTCAACACCTGCAGTCAAAATTGACCCACTAGCATACCCCAACTGAAACTAATACAATACAAAATCGTGCAATCAACTCGTCCATAACAGACTTCCCCACTTGGCTCAAAGCCATGGATCAAAACAGACAATAATTCACAATGCCCATACCCCATTACTGCCTTGGTACCGTAGTAAGATTAAATTGAATCCTCCATAAGCTTACATAACACAAACAATCTAATATCTCAAATCATCTACAAATCTCGCATTTACCATTATAATAGTCATGCCAACTTCCACAAGCAATCTAGACTCAAATTGCAACATATATCATTTACTGGTAAAAGAGAACTTGCTAGAAAATAACATAAGAATCACACAACCTCAGGACACCCCGTAGGATATAACTCCACCTGCTTAGCCTCAAACTGATATCTATCTATGCCATTCCAAAATCATAGCTATTACACAATCACTTTATCTTCCTGCATTAAAACACAACTAATGCCTATCATCGAGAGATCACAATATGCGGTATAATAACATGAAGCTGATGGAAGAACTAGCACTGGAATTGTGGTCAAATCAGTCTTGAGCTTCTGAAAGCTCTCCTCACACTCGCCCAACCACCCGAATGGAACACCCCTTTTTGGGTCAATTTGGTCAAGGGCGAAGCAATAGATGGAAATCTTTCCACAAAGCGACGGTAGTAACTTGTCAAACCAAGAAAGCCCCTAATCACTGTGGTTGAAGACGGGCTAGGCCAACTCTGCACCACCTCTATCTTCTTCGGGTCCATCTAAATACCCTCACTGGACACCACATGCCCCAAGAATGCTATTGAATTGAGCCAAAATTCACACTTGGAGAACTTTGCATAAAGCTTCTCCTTCCTCAAATGCTGAGCATGCTCCTCCTAGTTACGAGAATACACCAGGATGTCATCAATGAATACCATAATGAAGGAGTCCAAATATGGCTGGGATACACTGTTCATCAAATGCACGAACGTTGTCGGGGCATTGGTCAGCCCAAAAGACATCATCAAGAATTCATAACACAACATGAAGATCTACTTCACTCCAAAACTAACTACATGAGAGGTCCTGTAATACACCCACAACTCGAGGCCACACGTCAACTCAAGACAGAATCCAAACACCCAATAATTCTTGCTATATCTCTACCAAACTCTTTTTGTCACATTCAAACAATCTGAACACATCTCACCATCAAATCACATTCAACACATAGTCATCCAGTCCCAAAATCCCACCAATAAGGACATTAACAGACATATAAGCCCCAAATGCACGTGCTCACACAATCAAAATCCCAATACTAAAGTCACAGACAAAACCCGGCCTCAAGTCCTCCAAACTAGCCCATCATCAACATACATAAAATCACATCTCGCACCTCATTCATGGAATTCACAAGCCGTCAATGCACAACTGATACTGAGCCCTCACGTCACATTCGAATGCATGGAAGGAATTCAAACAGTTACGCTTCAGGCTGAATTAATGGATCCGCACGACAAAAATTCAAGAAAGTGAGATTTTTTCCTAAGGTTTCCGCAGCCTCTCGAAGATAAGTACAGATGTCTCTGTATCGATTTCCAAGACTCTACTAAACTTGTTCATGACTCGTGAGACCAATGTAACCTAGGCTGTAATACCAACTTGTCACGACCAAAACTACCAAGTCGTGATGGCGCCTATCATAGTACTAGGCCAGCCGACACATTACCAAAACAATGCAATATTTCATTTTCAAAAATAACTTTCGAGCTATTAAACAATAAATCTTTAATGAGAAATTCAAATCAAAGAAAATGTGGAAATAAAGGCCCGACATCGGGTGTCACTAGTCATGAGAAACTACTACAACTGTCAGTAAACATCAAGGTTAACATAGTCTGGGATTAATCAAGTACAACTAAGGGAAGATAAAGAAGGAGGAAAGAATGCTTGCAATCGCCATGGAGCTACCTTTCTAACTCTGAGAATCTGCGTCAAAAATAACCAACAGCCTCAACTGTGTCTAAAAAACACCCCAATCTGCTCACAAGGTGCATGGAGGAACTTGAGTACGCCAAATCAGTTAGTAACAACCATAAATAAAGACTGAGCAGTAGTGACGAGAAGTAAAACACATAAAGTCCACAATATAAAATCTCAGTAAGATACAACATGCTTCCAAATCAGTATTTGAGTCAAATCATCTCGTTTAGAAAACCAGTTCCAATGAAAATCATTTAAAGATATTTTCAACAGTTTCAATAGAGGCTCAATGCAAAAATCGAGTGAAAATGATGAAATCATAAACAGCCCCTCAGGAAAAACATCACTTATATACAGCCCCTCGGACGAGCCTCATAGTCACTTGTAAACAGCCCCTCGGGTATACCTCACAATCAATCGTAACAGCCCCTCGGACATACCTCACCATCACTCATGCTTCCCAGCTAGTCAACACTCGACACTCGCACTCAGTATGTACTTGCGCTTAATGGGGGGTGTACAGACTCCGGAGGGGCCCCTTCAGCCCAAGCACTATATTAAGCCAAATCATGGCATAAAACACTCAGGCCCTCGGCCTATATCAAAACATGCTTCGGCGTGCAGCCGGATCCCATAAATATCCTCAAAAATCAGGCCATTGGCCTCACCCAGTCATAAACCACACAAGCCACTCGGGCATTTCAGTAAAAACAGGAAACTTAGCCCAAAACAACATTTATGTGCATCAAAACAGAGTAATAAAACTGAGTTATGCAGTAGAAGAGTTTAATCATGACTAAGTATAGATTTCCAATCGAAAACAGTTAGAGGATAATAAGAAAAAGGCCCCTAAGGGTCCAAACAGTACTGGCACAAGGATCAAACATGGCATTCGGCCCAATTTAAAGAAACTCTTTCTAAAACACAAAGATATTATACAACTTCAACAAAATACGCAACTCTACGATTTCTACGGAACGGACCAAGTCAAAATCCTCAATGGTGCACGCCCATACCCCGTCACCTAGCATGTGTGTCACCCCTAAATCGTAAAATGATACGAAATCGAGGGTTTCATACCCTCAGGACTAGATTTATAATCATTACTTACTACAAACCAGGCAAATATCTAACCCGCGATGCTCTTGCCTCTCGACTCGGTCTCCAAATGCTCCGAATCTATTCAAAATCAGTATATTACCATCAATATACGCTAATGGAATGAATTCTAAGGGAAAAACTATCAAATTAGCCAAAAATCCCGAATTCACCTCAAACCTGGCCCCTAGCCCAATGTCTCAAAATCTGAAAAAAATTACAAAACTAGAAATCCCATCCACTCACGAGTCCAACCATACCGAATTTATCAAAATCCGACCTCATTTGGTCCCTCTAATCCCCAAATCAAACTCTCCAATTCCCAAGCCCTAATCCCCTCACTTTCAGCCCTAATTTCTACTAATTACATGCTTAAACAACTGGAAATTACCATAATCACGAGTATTAAGTTGAAGTAACTTCCCTCAATGAAAACTCTCCTGTTTCCGCACCTGTGCCCCAGGTCTCGCACTTGCGGGCTCGCAGGTGCGGCTAAGCCTGCGCATCTGTGCTCCGGTCTCAGCCTCCTTTCTCCGCATCTGCGCACCTTCCCTCCATGCCTGTGACGTCGCACCTGTGGCTCCTCTTCTACAGGTGCGGAAAACAACAGAAGTTTCAAAAACCAGAAAAACCAGTTATCTCCCCAATACCAAAATCAATTCGTTAGCTACCCGAAAAACACCCGAGGCCCTCGAGACCTCAAGCAATAATAACAAAAGGTCACATATCATCATACGAACTTAGTCAACCTTCGAAATACTCAAAACAACATCAAAATACCAAATCAACCTCAGATTCAAACCTAAGAATTTCTAAACTTCCAAATTCTGCAATCGACACCAAAACTTACCAAACCACGTCTGAATAATCTCAAATTTTGCACACACGTCAAAAATGATACTACGAATCTACTCTAACTTCCGAAATTCCATTCCGACGTCGATATCAAAATTTTCCACCACCGACCGAAAATTGACAAATTTCCTATTTCGCCAATTCAAGCCTAATTCTACCACGAACATCCAAATTAGATTCCAGACACGTTTCTAAGTCCAAAATCACCTAATGGGGCTACCGAACCATAAAAATCTAAATCCGAGACCGTTTAATCGTAAGTCAACATCCGTTTGACTTTTCCAACTTAAACTTCTAAATAGGAGACTAAGTGTCTCATTCCACGCCGAAACCACTCCAGACCCGAACCAACCAACCCGATTCAACACACTATAGTTGAGTAACACATAAAGAAACAGAAACAGGAAAACGTGGATATAACTCTCGAAACAACCGGCCGAGTCGTTACAGTTATTTTTTCCCTCATTGAAAAAAGAAAGAAAGGATGAGGTGTTTAAAAACACTTTTTTTCTTATATAGTTTGAAAATGTTTAAACGGCCTTTGGAGAAAAATTAGAATTTGACTATATTATTAATAGTCAAGATTGGGCTTCGAGCCAATTAAGCATCCTTGAATTAATATTTTAGTCACCTATTATTTAATTAACTAAAAAAGTTTAAATGTTTTTTTTAACAACTCTCTTTTAAATTCAAAAAAAGGTGAATATTGGTTTTAAAAGGTTCCTATTATGAAGAGATGAGTCTGTTAATTCCAACAAGCTGCTATAGGTATTATGAATACCCATATAATCTCAAAAATGAAACACATATGAAATTTTCATCTCTTTCTCTTCTACTTATTTTCTACAACGAACAAATATTTTGTTCTTGTGGGAAATTCGAGTTAATTGTTGAAACTCGAATTTCTGAGGCTTCGTAAAATTATGAAAGAATTCTGCTATTATCCCTATAACAATTAGTGGGAAGCTTAAATTCCTTAAGAACATTAATTACACTATCAAAGATAGATTATTTCATCCCTTTTATTTTGATAATAGGTTGAGTCCAAAAGCATCCTCCAAAAGTGTAACTTGGAATCCTTCATCTTCCATGATGAGTTCAACTTACTGAGATGGCCAATTATCCACATTATTGGAAACTAGATCCATTGACATTGAGTCTCGAGTACAGTAGATGGTTGAAACTCCTTACACTTTTGAGAAAAGGTCTCAATTTCAAATCTTGAAAACATATAACTTTTTGAAAGAGTACTTTACGTCTTGTGAACCTACCTATCTGAATCCAAATATTTAAATATAATAAAATATTTAATATAAGCCTAATTTTTTTTCATATGACTCTCACCATCGGTATCTACGTGTTCTTTTTGCAAATTTATTCATTTTTTTTTTGAATACCAATTTCTGGCACAAGTGAGTATAAGAATTTTAAGTTTGTTGGTACATATTACTAGCTATTGTATTTAGTGTACTTTTGTACAATAGATGGATACACAATGTAGTAGAAGATTTTCCTGTATCTTTTTTTTTTCTTTAATTAAATAAATTGTGCATATAGTTCACATTGAGAGCAATAAGTGTATTATTGAAACTCGACACATAAGTTGGTCATTTCCATGTTCTAACTTCTAAGCTGGGGCGGGTGTAGCCTTTAGTCTATGGGTTTACCTTAATCCATAAATTTTGATATTGTTTACTCGTAAAATGTTACAATAAAATTTATACGTGATTTATGGACAAATGAATTAATTTGATCCTGAAATAATAGATGAAATAGAAAAAAAATGTAATACTTAGACTTGAGATGGAGGTAAAATAGCAGAAATTGTAATTTCAGGAGCAGGGCTTCCTGGGACAATGGAAACTATATCAATAAATAAGAAGATAAAATTATATTGAGCTTGAATAGAAAGTAGAGTATGTTTGTCAGAATTTGTGTCCCTTACAATAATGATAGAGCTCACTATTTATAGCTTCACCGAGGAAACAAGGTCCTAAGATCAAGCCCTTCTTTAATGTCAATTATGAGGGCCATTGAAGAATGTGCAACGATGGGCAGTGAATGCCATATTCCTTGTAACGAGCCGTGTACTTAATGTTGTAGAATATTCCTCATTAAATGCTACGGGGTGATAGGCATTTATTTCATCTTTAAGAGTATCATTCTCTCTAGTAATAAACGGAAGCATTGCCCTTGGGTTCAACTATCTTCTATCTTCTGGTCCACGTGTCACTTCCTCATGTGATTATTTAATATAAACATATTTTACCCTATACAGATAGTTCCCCTGCTTTCCAATGGCATAACTTTGGGTCACCGGGAACTTGGTAGAAATACCTTTTTTGCCGAGAAACTCACTGACCCCCTCAGAAAAGTTACTGACGGTTGATTAGATGCACGTCTTTCCGCATTTAATGCCCCAAACACATGTCATCCCATGATTTAGCATCACTTTTTCTGGTTATCGAGGTAACTATGGCCACAATTTTAGCCACATATACCTTTATTTATACGCATCAACCTCCTTCATTTACACTTTATAATACTCTAAATTTTACCAAACATTCTTTACTCAACTCATACTTCGTCTTTAACTTTCTTCTTTGAGAGAAAAAATTCCTTTTGATAAAAAATGGCCTCTTCTTCTAGAAACCTTAGTTCTTCAAAGAACAAAAGTAAAGCTGATAATGATGCCCCCCCCCTACGGTGAGTACCATCATCCCAAAGAGTCTAGTTACTACCAAATATTTTGAAGAGAAGTATCCTTCTGCTCACCCTCGTACGTGCGCTATTGGTTTATACCCTTCTTCTATCTGTCCTTCCAGTATCCCTACTGTGAAGGAAGAAATCCATTCTCAAGATTTGAACATTATCGCTCCCAACCTGGCGGAGTGGATAACCTTGCCCAAGAAGGGTTTTAGGTATAGTTACACTCATCCATTCACTTTGGGTGTGTTTTCTTTGAGTGGAGAGCTTGACTTTGTCATCGTGAAGTTCTAACTTCGTTACCAGGTGTGCTTGACACAAGTATGTACTTCCTTTTGGAGGACAATCGCTTGTGTTCGGCGACTGTGCTAGGAGACGGGAGAAGAGCTATCCCTAGCTCGAGTGATAAACCTCTATTCCCCCAAGAACTTCCGGGGGGAGGGATGATAAATTTTAGCAAGCGTGGCTACCATGCTCTGCTATCCACCATGGATAATGGCAAAAAAAATATGGGTGGATGGAATGGTTCATATCAGTTGCCACTAGTGACATCATCCCGACCACGACCCCAACCTTTCCAGAATTATGGAATCGCACTCGTAAGTCTACCAGTTTTGTTTCTTCCGTTAAAGATAATTACACATCGTTATTGACCCTTCTTCTTTTATTTAATTCAATGACTCGATTGGTTCCACCTAGGGTATAAGGCTTGGACCAATGGGTCTAGAAAATTTTGGACGTTACTACTTTCGCGCCCCCTTTTTCCTCGCGGATTCGGGGTTTCGGCATTTAATGAGACAACTCCCTTCCCTTTGGGACGATGTATGGGATTTGAAGATTCACTACCTAACGGATTAAGGTGCGTTAGGGCACCTAAAATAAATAACTCATAAATCGGTTTACATCACTAGATATTGGATAAGGGCTCGAAATTACCTTGAGGGGAAGGTGTTAGGCACCTCTCGAGGTCCACAATGGTGGGTCTCGGCCAAACTCAATTTAAGCGAATTAGTCTTTAAAGGAAAATAAAACAGTTTAAAAAACAAATAGAGATTATTTTAAAATGGAAATTAAAGAGGTCCTAGGTTTATTAGCCTATAGTATCACTTCTATGCAACACTCGGTAATCTTCCTCATATAGAGGTGTTACGCGTAGCATTAGCGCACATGTCATCATCTCGTTTACTACCAAATTACCCTCCCCTTTATTAATTATTACCTAAGCGTTCTAATAGTATCCAGGGCGTACCTTATGTGTGCACTACCCGTCCCTTACCTATGGCCCTGGAGGTGTTTAGGACCTATATTTTAAGGTGGTTCTAGACTCATCTATGTTGCTTAAAAGGAGAAACTAAGCGACAATATAAAATCAAATAGGACTGTCACATAAGGAACATAAGGAACAATTAAGGGGGCTCATGTTTACCTCCACAAATAGGCAAACTAATGCACGTTATTCAGACAAGCGATTTTTTAATGATTTAGGATCCTATACGCAGGATATCTAAATGAGCATAAACAGAATATACAATAGTTATATTAAGCGAGGTAGTGAGTACCTATCAGTTTGCCTACTGATTTTATTACTTACTGAATCTCGGCACGTTTCAAGCAGAAAGAAAATCACAATTTTAAACCCAAGATCTTAATTATCCTATAGGCTTGCCTAAGTGGTAACCAGGCAGAATCCTATGGACATGGTATCTAAGCATTAATCAGACCATAATTATAAACCAGAGATTGATTTTAACAGGCTGATTTCGTGTTTTTAGATACTATGAGCATACTTTCTATGTGCTGAAACTGATTATAAGCATTATTTCCTATCGACATGATATCTAAACACAGAAACTGATTTTTTCACTTACTTCCTATAGGTATGATGTCTAAGTGTCAAGACCGATTTTATATGTATTTCTTATAGGCATGATGTCTAAGTGTCAAGACTGATTTTATATGTGTTTCCTATAGGTATGATGTCTAAGTGAGTAAAGGCATTAACAAGTTTCCAAGCAAGTTCAACAAGGAAGATCCTAGGAACATGATTTCTAATGCACACATGGTGATTTTGAAACATGATTATTGATGCAGAATTGATAAACGACCTAGTAGTAGGATTTCTAGGATACAAGTGTGATAATTCATGATCACAAGTAATGAGATAAGTCCTATAGGAATGGTTTCTACCGACATGCATATAAATAACCACCACAACAACCTATAGGCCTGATTTTTACCTGAACCCAACAAAGAAATATAAAATCCCTTCCCAGCTTTTACTAATAATCTCCGTATCTGTTTTACAGAGATTATTACTATAGACCAATACAAATGAATTACATAATGAAAATAACTATACTATAGGGAGCCTTGGCAGGCCCAAAGTCAACCTAGAAGCCAGGCTTTCAAGCAAGTCTGGATTACACCAGTAGTCCATAACACAACCGGGCTTCTAGTGTGTCAAAGTTCCCAAGGGCCTCAGGGACCCCGGGCAATGCTCACACTAGAACCTTCATAGAAACAGTTTTGTAACAAGTTTGGAAGGCCAGCCTCAGTGTGTCAGTGTTTGGAGGAGTCTCATGGACTCCTAGGCAGTGCTCACATTGGGAGGGCAGGACCCTAGAGATCTAAGAGTAGGAGATGAAAATAGTATATAAAAGTAGGAAAATTATTTTTAGGAAACAAACAGTTTGAGTTTTATAAGTACATAGATATAAGTTACAAGATCACAAACATAACAGAATCAGATTATAGTCACAAGAAGAGTAGGAACACTGAATTACAGGCAGAACATGGTCACAATTGAGTCAATAAGGTTTCATATTGTTGGAATTGACTTAGTTCATTAACTATTACTAGGTGGAATCATGCACCAAGCAAGAACATGTTGAAATTTAGAGCAAACAACCAGATGAACACATAGTGCATAATAGGGTGATAGCAACTAACGCATGCTAGTTTCAGAAACAGATAAACAAGTATCGTGGATCAAACAGAAACATGCTGAAGTTAAATGGCTAATCAGAAAGCCATACAGAGAAAGTAGCAGGAATTTAAAGCATATTAGTACAGGAATCATGAATTGACTAGGAACATGTTAAGGTAAATTATTGACACATAAACAGGGCAGGAATTGAAGCATGTTAGTTGAGAAACAAGTAAACAAGTATCATTTATCATATAGGAATAGGCTAAAATGTATTAACCATACTAACATATTGGTCATGACAAATTAACAGGAGTTTAGTCATCCTAGTTAACATAAACATAGGGCAAACACAGGTATGTTAATCTATAACAGACTGACCAGATAGCATATTTAATAGGACATGATAACAGAAATAGTTATGTTGATTAAGAATAATAAACAGGAAGAACATAGGTCTAACTACATAGCATATTAAATAGAGTATGATAATAGAAATAGGAGCATACCAGTTAAGAGATAGCAACAGGAAAGTGAAAGCAAATAGGATCCAAAAGTCTAGCCTTGGCTTTCAGCCGGCTAGACAGAGCAGCGAGTAGAAGTAACAGAAGAACTACAGTTGTGAGTGTGCGAGTAAAAGTAAGAGTTTGTGTGTGTGTAGGTGTCTCTATATCTTTCTATGTGTGTTCGTGTCTTTGAAATAAATCAGAATGGGGGTCTATATAGTATTTAGCAAAAAGACAAATAAGGCAGAGAAAATCAGATTTCATAAATAAGGCACACAAATAAAATCAACAAGTTAATTGGGGGCTAAACTCGATCAAATAATTCAACAGAATCCAGAAAACACCCCTTAAATTGGGTAGAATCAATTAACAGCCAAGTTAGGTATTTAATAAGGTAAATAAATAAATCAGAGACATTTAGGGGCCGGTTAAAACGATAAAATCCCATAAATAAGGCTAGTAAACTAATTAAGGAAAGTAGTACCATATATGAATCACAAATAAAGAAAATAGGTAAATAATCACAGAGAAATACCAATTTCAGCAGAGAGTATAGTTTCGAACCATGATAGTCAAATAAAATCAATTAATCTCTTTTAATTGATAGAACTAAAGAATAACGAGAAAATATTGAAACAGAATGGTGAAATAAGCAGAAACCCTAGGGATTAGAACATAGATATGAAGACCAGTCAAGCAAACAAAGAGAAACAGAATTAAACGCTCAAACTCTTTAGAAGAGTTTTGTAGAAACGCAAAGAGACGAAACCCTAGTTTTAGAGAAACACTAAGATCGATTAATATTGGGAAAAATAGAAGGTTTTTTTTTAAAGAGAAACATCAAATCAACTTAAAATCATCTCAGATCTAAAAGGATCTGAACGGACTCGAGTATAAAGACAAGGGTTTTAAAAATGACAGAGGTGAGAAGAAAATCTTGTTTGGAACTAGAGGTTTAAGCCATAAACGTGAAGATAATAGTACTCATAAACGGAGATGAACACATGCAGATTCATCAAGAAAAATGAGAGGTTTTGGACCAAGTTTGAGTTGAATCTCTTTGAGATCCCATCAAACAACAACAAAATCGAACAACCAGTGAAGATAGGAGGCCGACTGGGGCCTAAAATCAAAGGGAACCCCCATAGATTAAAGGGTTTTCAGTGACGGCGGCTAGAGTTAGGGGAGAGTTTGAGAGAGAAGAGAGGAAGAGGGATTCAAGGGCGGCGGGGTTGAAGAAATGTCTAGGGTTAGGGGTCGTTTGGTGTGATTAAAAAAGGAAAACGATCTTGGACCGTTGATCTTTTGAGATCAATAGCCAGAATTCGATCTGAGGGGGTTAGGCGGGTTAAATGATTGGGTCAAGGTATTTGGGCTATGATTTTAATTGGGCTGGGGGTTAATAATTTCGGCTAAGGTCCGAAATTAAACAAATTAAAGAGGCTATTTGTTAAATACCCAATTGATTTGATAAATAATTTGTAAAAAACAGTTAATGAATTATAAAAAATGATATTATGCATAAAAATGATGGCTTAATATTATAAAATTACAAAATGTCATTTTCTTGTGAAATAAAGTAATTATGCACTTGTGGGCTATTATTGCAAAGTTATTGCAATTATAACCCTAAAATATTAATATGGCTATTCGTGAAATAATTAAAAGTTAGCATACATAAAAATGATAAAATTATGCAAATAAAATTATCATAAAACCATTAGTGATGCAATTAGTAATTGTTTATATAAAAAAATATTGGGATAAATTAATAAAAAATCCTTAAAAATGCAAAAATTATGAAAAAATATTAATTGATGCTCATGCATTGTTTTGAAGATATATATGAATTTTAAAAATAATATAGGGAAAAATTGGTTACAACAACTGCCCCTCTTTACCCGAGAAGGATGAAAGAGTTATCGGGTAAAGATATGATGGCCAATTTTGACCGAGTAGGGTGATTGGAGATACATAGGCCTCACTCTAGTTTTTGATCTTCCTACATATCCCTAGTTTTAAAGCAATCAGGTTGTGTGTAGTTCTGGAGGAACCCTATATAGGGTTCCTTCACTATGGAAGAAATGATTGGAAAACCACCGGAGCGTGCGTTTTTGAATATGGTTTGCATGCTCCAGGTACTCTCCCCTTTCCAAATACTCATTGATGTCGTGGAACCAAGGCTTACCGTCTGTCTCCTCTTCGACTGATCACAATATGCCTGCTGATTATGGATCCTTACTGGGATAGGATCGATGCAATTCTTGTCTGGATGTTGTATCGTTAATGATAAAGTAGCCAATGCGTCGGCAAACACATTCTAAATTCTGGGGACATGCCGAAACTCTATATTTGTGAACCTCTTCTTCATTTCTTGCACATGATGCATATATGGAAATATCTTGGAATTCTTGGTAGCCCACTCTCCTTGTACCTGATGCACAAGCAAATCTGAATCGCTGATTACGAGCAGTTCCTGAATGTTCATTTTAACAGCTATGATAAGCCCTAATATGCAAGCTTCGTATTACTCCATGTTGTTGGTGCAGGAGAATCTGAGTTTCGCAGATACCGGATAATGTTGACCAGTTTCTGATACCAAGACGGCTCCAGTGCTGACTCCTTTGAACTTCGTCGCTCCGTCAAAGAACATTCTCCAACCATCGTAGGCTTCAGCAATGTATTCTCCTACGAATGATAACTCTTCATCGGGAAAATACGTCTTCAAGGGCTCATATTCTCCTATCACAGGGTTTTCAGCAAGGTGGTCTGCCAGTGCCTGTCCCTTGACTGCTTTCTGAGTTAGATAGACGATGTCAAATTCACTTAACAAGATTTGCCATTTAGCCAGGTTTCCAGTGGGCATGGGCTTTCGGAAGATATATTTCAAAGGATCCATCCTTGATATGAGATACATTGTATAGACATAGAAGTAATGCATCAGCTTCTGAGCTATCCAGGTCAAGGCATAGCAGGTACGTTCAAGCAGAGAGTACCGTGCTTCATAAGGTGTAAACTTCTTACTCAGGTAGCAGATGACATGTTCTTTTCTCCCTGTCTCGGCGTGCTGCCCCATAACGCAGCCGAAAGCTCCATCTAGCACTGCAAGGTATAGTAGCAGTGGTCTACCTGGCTCTAGCGGGACTAAAACTGGTGGTGTTGATAAGTACTCCTTAATTTTTTCAAAAGCCATTTGACAGTAATCGGTCCAACTAGTTTCAGCGTCCTTCTTCAACATCTTAACAATCAGCTCACATATTACTGTAAACTATGCTATGAAATGGCGGATGTAGTTAAGGCGTCCCAGGAAACTCATCACATCTTTCTTGCTCTTTGGCGGTGGTAAATCTTGGATGGAATTTACATTTGAGGGATACAATTCTATTCCCCGGCGGCTGACGATGAATCCCAATAGCTTTCCGGCAGGAACCCCGAATGCACACATTGCAGGGTTTAGCTTTAGGTTGTACTGCCGCAGTCTGTCGAAGAATTTCCTCAAGTCTGCTATGTGATATATGGCCTTCTTGGATTTAATGATGACATCATCTACATACACCTCTATCTCTTTATGTATCATGTCATGAAAAATAGTAGTCATGGCCCTCATGTAGGTGGCCCTAGCATTCTTTAGGCCGAATGGCATCACCTTGTAACAGTACTCACCGCACAGTGTAATGAAAGCCATTTTCTCAGCACCCTCCTCATCCATCCATATCTGAATGTAATCGGCGAAAAAATCCACAAAAGACTGGAGTTCATGCTTGGCACAATTATCGATCAAGATGTGTATATTTGGAAGCGGAAAATCATCATTTGGGCTGGCTCTGTTGAGATCCCGATAATCGACACAAACTCTAACTTTCCCATCCTTCTTTGGAACTGGCACAATGTTGGCTAGCCAAGTTGGATATTCGACTACCCTGAGGACCTTGGCTTTGATCTGTTTAGTAACCTCCTCTTTGACTTTCAGGCTCATATCAGGCTTTAATTTTCTGAGTTTCTGCTTTACGGGGGGACCCATTGGATTTGTGGGCAACTTGTGGGCCACAATGGACGTTCTTAATCTGGTCATATCTTCGTAAGACCATGCAAGGATGTCCTCCTACTCTTTCAAGAACCGAGTGTATTCCTCTTTCTCTGACGATGACAAGTGGATGCTGATGCGGGTCTTCTTGATGATTTCAGAGTTTCCCAAATTAACTATCTCAGTCTCGTCCATGCTGGACTTGGGCTTGTTCTCAAAGTTCTCCGCTTCTCTAACAATCTCTTCAGGTATTACATTTCCTCTTTTGAATCACTGTCCTTTTGTTGTGTTGTTTCATTGCATGTCAGAATTGCCGGTTCTTCGAGATAGGAAATAGTAATGTTGTATGGATAAAGATACGAGAGAAAAGTGGTAATAATAAATATCAATTCATTGAAAGCGTTAAACAAAAGTGATTTTAAATAATTTAAATAACGTTTCGTAACATTGAATATATTATTTAAAACAAAATGCAAAAAGGGAAATCTTTTTTCCTAGAAAAGCAAAATTTAAAGAATGTTGTTCAGCCTTGCTACCCCGGGACTCGTCGGGCCCTCGATGCTCTGACAGTCCAGTTCTTGAGGAATGCTCCTCTCTCCACAGCTTGGATAGTAGGTCCTTCCTCCTGCTCCTCCTCTACAATTACAAAAGAGTCCATGTCATCATCTTCCAAGAACAAATTCCTTAATGATGCTAACGCTTCTTCTTCCCCTGATCCCCATATAATATAGGCCTGATGGAAGGTTTGACTCAGGTGTGGCACAGGCTGCTCAAGTGGATAGTATGGACCATGCCATGGTGGTGACCAATCGTTGTATTCCTACTAGGTGTACTGATATCCTAACCCGAAAGTGGTACCATGGCGCTTTGGCTATATGGGTTTGGAGATGCCCTGAAGATTTTTAACCAAGTCCTTTGTCGGGCTCATATCCTCTCCATGCTAGCATACTTTATATCTTGCTACTCCACCACTTATCTTTCTCGATTGTGTTAACTCGTTCAATATAATGGTAGGTTTCTCCACCTAACCTTTTTCTGTTTTCAATCATCGGGATAGTCTGACTAGTGTAAATGGGGTTTCTCCTATTTCCATGGATAATAACTTCTTGGTGGTTCAACTCGAACTTCACAGCCTGATGCAAAGTTGATGCTACAGCCCCAGCGACATGTATTCATGGTCGTCCCAATAGCAGATTGTAAGAGGCAGATATTTCCAGTACATGAAACTCAACATCAAACCATGTAGGACCCATCTGCAGGCAGAGATTAGTTTCTCCAATAGTAGCTCTCTGAGATCCGTCGAATGATTTAACAGTCATAGTTCCCTCTCATATCTCATGTAGGCCTTTGCCCAACCTCTTCAACGTTGTCAATGGGAAAATATTGAGGATGAATCCTCCGTCAATCAGAAATCTGGTGATGAATTTGTCTTCCCATTTTACTGTGATGTGCAGTGCCCTATTGTGATTCAAACCTTCAGGTGGCAACTCGTCCTCGTGGAAGATGATTTTGTGGCTTTCTAGCACCTGCCCCACCATATAGGAGATTTCTCCACCAGTGATGTTGTTGGGTACATAAGCTTGACTCAACACCTTTATTAGAGCATTCATGTGTACCTCTGAATTTTGTAGCAGTGACATTATAGTTATCTGGGCGGGTGTCTTGTTCAAATGATTGACGACTGAATACTCCCTTGCATATACTTTCCTCTAGAGGTCATCTGGACCAGTCACAATAATGAGCGGTTCGTTGGAGGCTTGCTTACTACTCTCTCCCAAATGCTAAGGTGTATAAAACATTCCTATTCTGGTCATACCTTGTGCAGCACCCGATTCTTCCGTCTTCGAATTTCCCTTCCATCTAGTCACGGCCACATAATCCCAAGGTATAGCATTGGAACTGAAGGGTGGTGTGGACGCCGCCGTCACAATGAAAGGTATGGCGACCTCCACTTCAAATAGAGTGAGTATTGTTGCAGGTGGTGTTACTTCTACTTCTAAAGGAACCGATGTGGCCACCTCGACTTCAACTGGTGGATATACCTACACCACAATGGGATTGAGTGTGGTTGCAGATTTTTTAGGATCATCACCTTCTCGAATAAGCCCGATTGATCCCTCGGGATCCCACTCTTCATCAGTTTCTATCACATTGATCCCTCCACCCCTATGATCTGGGAGAGGATTGTTGCGGACATTGGGTGTAGCTTCCTTCGCATGTATGAACTTACTATCAATTAGTGTTTGGATATTTTCTTTGAAGGTGCGACATTCTTCAATAGTGTGTCCCTGCATGCCGGAATGATATGCACAGCTTTTGTTTTGATTGACCCATTGAGATGAATTCTCCATTGCAACAGCGGGAATATGGGTGACATATCCAGCGGCTTTCAACCTTTCGTACAACTGGTCAATGGACTCGGCAATGGCAGTGTATTGTATGGGTAGTTTGTGGTCGAAGTTAGGTCGGTGTTTCTGGTAATTTGGACGAATTGGGGGGGATTGAAAGTAGGATGGTTGGGAATTATATGTATGGTAGGCGGTAGCGGGTTGGGAATATCTGGGAGGTGATGGTTGGTATGCGGGTGGAGGTGTTTGGTATGTGAGTGGAGGGGGTCAGGTATACAAATGGAGTTTTGGGTCCTTGGGCAACCATTACTGTTCCCACATCTTTCTTCTTCCATATACCACCTGATTGCAATACTTTATTCATGGCCTGCAGTGCCTCAAAAATTTTCACCATCCCGTTTTTAATACCCTCTTCAATCATTTCTTTGAGTTTGATAATATCGGAGAACTTATGGTTCTCAATGACCATTAGCCTTTCATAATACTGTGGATATTTTTCTCGGAAAAAGAACTTGTTCATCTGTTCCTCGTCCAATGCTGGTCTAACCTTGGCTTCTTCCGACCTCCATCGAGTAGCATACTCGCAGAAAGTATCAGTTGGCTTCTTCTTTATGTTCTTGATATAGAAGACATTCGGTGCATTATCCATATTAAATCTGAACCTGTCAATAAAGTCGGACGCCATGCTCACCCAATTGGACCACTTCTTAAGATTCTGGCTTATGTACCAGGACAGAGCACCTCCGGTAAGACCTCTCATGAAGAGCTTCACTCGAATCCTTTCATCTTTTTCGACCCCCACGAGCTTGTCACAATAAGTCCTCAGATGAACCTTGGGATCACCCGTTTCGTCAAACATTTCGAAATTAGGAGTCTTGTAACCCTCCGACAGTTCCACATCCAGTTGTATGCATAAATCCTCATAGTTCAGACCTTCTATTCCTTTACCCCCTTCAACACCCTGAACCCGACTTGTCAACTTCTTGAGCTCTTCAGCCATGTTCTTGATGAGCAGGTCCTAAGCAGATTTTGGTGTATAAGAGATTGGTTGAGTGGAGTGAGGTAGGGTTTCTATATATATAGGGTTGTTCTGGTGAAGGCCAGGAGTTTGGGCATAATGATCATCATTGATGGTGTTTTGGGGTACGAGAATAATTTGTGGGGTATTTTGGGGAGTATGGTAGGTGTTTTTTGGGAATTGAGTAGGGAGATGCTAATTTTGAGGAGGGGTTGTATACTGGTGAGGTGCGAGAGGATTCTGTGGGTGTTTGTTGGGTGTGTTTTGAGGTGGTGCAGGGTTCTAGGTGTTTGGGACATTCAATGTGAGGGAGAGATTTTCAAGGCTCGTCCTAAAGTTCGAGTATTTTCTGCTCAAGTCGTGAAACCACATCATTTGAGGCCTGAGTACCCCGACCATCGGAAGTTTCTGCATTCTCAACATGTGCATTGTTATCCGTTCTGATGTCGTTCATATCATCCATTGTAAATTTCCCTTTGCCTTTCGGTACACTTGGAGAAGGAGAAGGTGAAGGGCCCTTCGATTTGGTATGATAAGCTGATGATGCCTGATGATGCCAGTATGCGTGAACCAACCTTGGGGAATGGGAATAATCAAAAAAGGAAAGAAAAACAAAAGGAAACCAAGTCAGTAAGGTTTCCAAAAAGAGTACTTGCAGTAGCTAAACACATAGCGCGGGAATGTAAATTTGCGTCCTAATTTGGGAGCCTCGTTGTGCCGGAGGTAGGACCAGTGACAAGTTGATTTGGAGAATTTCAGGGCGAATAATTGCCTCATTTCATTAATGTAAAAGTAGATAAATCTAAAACGACACTAAATAAGATAAGTCACTAATGGCACTTGGCCTTATTACATTAGAAAAAGCAGGTAAATCTAATCTACTTAGTCCCAGAAGGACCTTCCCCAAGCTTGATCTTCTTGTCTCTGTCGATCAGGTTCCCCAGTTCGTGCATGCCCAACAGCAGGTATATTCTTGTTGGATGTCCTCATTGGCTTCCCTCAGCATTCAGGGAGTCTGCGACTCTTTTCCTCGTCTTCCCCTTCAGCTCCATCAGACCCTGCTCAAAATATTCCAGCCTTTCATTAGATTTGATAGCCCTTTCCCTCCATTCATTGATCAGTTCCATATCAGTCTTGTGTTGCTCCAGATGCTCGGCCTCGGACTCACGAACCCTTTTGCGCAGTTTATTATGTTTCACTTGGGCTTCAGCAACTTCATCTATGACCCTATTTCCTCGACTCATTCCCGGCTCAACTATCTCTGCTATGCTGTCTTCCAACCATGATAGGTAAAAACGTACCTACCCTGTGTGGTACCTGCCTGGCTCGATGGTGTCCCTTTCTACAATAACCTCTAAATGCCACATATGCTGAGCTTCACATTTGTACGGGATGTCATCATCCTGAAAATCTGCCCTGTACTGACTCATTTTAGAAACTCGCAGTATGACTTGCTTCCTACTTGCATGTCTCATAACCCTAATGGGAACCTAAGGGTATATGCCCCTTAACCCGATCAACACCAAGTGTGGAGCGTCCCTATATTTAATGATGAACTCACTGGTAGGGAACCATTTGAACATCCATTGAACCTGATCCGTAGTCAAATTGTCAAAAAACTGCGCCTCTTCTGTAGTATTTTTCGGTTGAGCAAACCTATCTGGGATGTAAGTCATTCTCTTAGGGTGACGGAAGGCTATATGATCATTCCCCGCCCTTTGTGGAAACTCTTGACGATATTGACCCCTTTGGAGATGCTCCAATAATCAAACCTGTAGTTACATATTACAACCCTCAAAGTGTTTGAACCCCTTCTGGCAGCGGCCCAAGGCTCGGTAGATGTCAGCTATGATCATAGGGACAATGGTATATGTTTGCCCTTCGATCCCCTCCATTAAATATTTTGCTACCATAGCCAGTCTAGGGTGAATTATGTCTCCTTTGCTTGGAAATACTATCATACCCAGGAAGCAAACAACGAACACAAAAACCCTGCGGTGAATATGACCCAAGGAAGTGATAGAGAATTCATCATGGAAGATATAATAGGATTTTCTATGACCATATCGCTCATAGAAGTAGTCAAATGGTATGTAGGACTCCTTCAGGCACTCCAAATCATCGTTCCTTTTCAAACCCATCATTTAGAGGAACCCCCTAGCGGCACGGTTTTACGGCACCAATAAACCCAGATTGTCCCAAGGTAATCCAGCGAACCCCCCTATCTCCTCCAAGAGAGGATTCATTTCTATGCTGCCAAAACGGAACACGGACATTTATCTGTCCCAGAACATAGTGGCCGCTTCGATCAACATATTGTTTGTTTAGATATCCAGTAAAGAGGGTAAGTTTCCAATGAACCTTTTCACATGGTCTTTGTGACTTGGCAAAAGGTCCTCCCACTAATCCAGCAACAATGGTGGTATTCTTTGGACCATGCCGAAGTTGGGGACTCCGTGCCTCATTTCTGCAAAACAAATAAGGTTAGACCCTTCCCCCTCCAGATTCGACTACCTATACATCCGTGATTAGCATATTGGCACTTATTTCTCCAAATTAATGCATAGATTGTGGTTGCATCCGTTAGGATTATGGAAACCC
Organism: Nicotiana paniculata; assembly: GCA_005239505.1. Lineage (NCBI taxonomy): Eukaryota > Viridiplantae > Streptophyta > Magnoliopsida > Solanales > Solanaceae > Nicotiana > Nicotiana paniculata. The sequence continues at coordinate 79,961 of ML349946.1, read as the reverse complement.
CAATGGACTTACGGAGAAGGCTTTTCCTAAAGGGTTATTATTTTGACAACATATTAACCCCGACTAGGTTTTGACCATGATACATGTACAATAAATCGGAGTACGGTTGTTATAGGGGTCTGGACTGGTACCTTCAAGTGGATAACTTGAGGGGGAAAGCCACTGAACCGTCGACTGCACCGCTGATCGATTAGTTTTACCGGAAATAAGCCTTTCCGAATTCAAAGGGTGATATATAGGAATGGCGCAAACACTCATCAAGTGTTGCTATAGGATTGATTACGCACGAGTAGAATATGATGTTGAGCATGATTTATGAAACAGTAAATAGCATGTTGTCACGTATTTGCACGTTAAAAATGATAAATGCAGTATTTAATAATTGAAAGACGCGTAAGAAAGGAAAACAAGGGAACAAGTTAGTTTTTATAGGAGATCATAAATGCTTGAAAATAGGCAATTAAATTCACAGAAGGAGAAAGGGAAAGGTGCACACGTATTAAAAGAATAAATCATTCTTAAAGACTAATTCACGAGAAGTAATTTCATCATGGTAAGAGCCTAAGGGAAATCCCCAGCAGAGTCACCATGCTGTCGTGCCCCATTTTTCCTCGCGGAGTCGGGGTTTCAAAATTTAATGATACAACTCCCTTCCCTTTGGGATGGGGTATGGGATTTGAAGAGTCGCCTACCTAATGGATTAAGGTGCGTTAGTGCACCTAAAACAAAATAACTCATAAACCGGTTTACATCACCAGAGATTGGGTAAGGGATAGAAATTACCTTGAGTGGAAGGTGTTAGGCACACCCCGAGGTCCACAACGGTGGGTCCCGGCCAAAGTCAATTTAAGCGAATTAGTCTTTAAAAGAAAATAAAACAGTTTAAAAACCAAATAGAGACTACATTAAAACAGAAATTAAAGGGGTCCTAGGTTTATAAGACTATAGGATCACTTCTATGCAATACTCGGTAACCTTCCTCAAATAGAGGTGTTATGTGTAGCATTAGAACACAGGTCATCATCTCCTTTACTACCCAATTACCTTCCCCTTTATTAATTATTACCTAAGCGTTCTAATAGTATCCCGTGTGTACCTTACGCGTGCACTACCCGTCCCTTCCCTATGGCCCTGGAGGTGTTTAGGACCTTTATTTTAAGGTGGTTCTAGACTCACCTATGTTTCTTAAAAGGATAAAACTAAGGGATAAACAAAAATCAAATAGGACTGTCACATAAGGAGCAATTAAGAGGGCTCATGTTTACCTCCACAAATAGGACAAGCAAATGCACACTATTCAGAGAAACGATTTTTTAATGATTTAGGATCCTATAGGCAGGATATCTAAATGAGCATAAACAGAATATACATCAGTTTTATTAAGCGAGGCAGTGAGTACCTATCAGTTTGCCTACTGATTTTATCACTTGCTGAATCTGGGCACGTTTCAAGCAGAAAGAAAATCACAATTTTAAACCCAAGATCTTAATTATCCTACAGGCTTGCCTAAGTAATAACTGGGAAAAATCCTATGGACATGGTATCTAAGCGTTAATCAGACATAATTATAAAGCAGAGATTGATTTTAACATGCAGATTTCGTCTTTTTTATCATATAGGCATGCTTTCTATGTGCTGAAACTGTTTATAAGCATTATTTCCTATAGACATGATATCTAAACACACAAACTGATTTTTTCACTTACTTCCTATAGGCATGATGTCTATGTGTCAAGACTGATTTTATATGTGTTTCCTATATGCATGATGTCTAAGTGTCAAGACTAATTTTATATGTGTTTCATATCGGCATGATGTCTAAATGAGTAAAGGCGTTAACTAGTTTCCAAGAAAGTTCAACAAGGAAGATCCTAGGAACATGATTTCTAATGTACACATGGTGAATTCGAAAACATGATTATTGATGCAGAATTGATAAACGACCTAGGAGCAGGATTTCTAGGATACAAGTGTGATAATTCATGATCACAAGTAATAAGATAAGTCCTATAGGCATGGTTTCTAATGACATGCATATAAATAATCACCACAACAACCTATATGCATGATTTCTACCCGAACCCAACAAAGATATATAAAATCCCTTCCCAGCTTTTACTAATAATCCCATATCTGTTTTACAGAGATTATTATTACAGACCAATACCAATAAACTATATATTGAAAATCACTATACTATAGGGAGCCTTGGCAGGCCCAAAGACAACATGGAAGCCAGGTTTTCAAGCAAGTCTGGAGTACACCAATAGTACATAACACAACCGGGCTTCTAGTGTGTCAAAGTTCCCAAGGGCCTCAGGGACCCCGGGCAATGCTCACACCAGAATGTTTCATAGAAAATGTTTTGTAACAAGTTTGGAAGGCCAGCCCCAATGTGTCGGAGTTCGGAGGAGTCCCATGGACTCCTGGGCAGTGCTCACACTGGGAGGGCAGGACCCTAGAGATCTAAGAGTAGGAGTTGAAAAATAGTATATAAAAGGAGGAAAATAATTTTAGGAAACAAACAATTTGATTTTTAGAAGTACATAGAAATAAGTTACAAGATCACAAATATAACAGAATCAGATAATAGTCACAACAAGAGTAGGAATACCGAATTATAGGCAGAACAAGGTCACAATTGAATCAAACAAGGTTTCACATTGCTAGAATTGACTTAGTTCATTAACTATTACTAGGTGGAATCATGCACCAAGCAAGGACATGTTGAAATTTAGAGTAAACAATCAGATGAACACATAGTGCAGTATAGGGTGATAGAAACTAAAGCATGCTAGTTTTTGAAACAGATAAACAAGTATCATGGATCAAACAGAAACATGCTGAAGTTAAATGGCTAATTAGACAACCATACAGAGAAAGTAGCGGGAATTTAAAGCATATTAGTACGGGAATCATGAATTGATTAGGAACATTTTAAGGTAAATTATCGACACATAAACAGGGCAGGAATTGAAGCATGCTAGTTGAGAAACAAGTAAACAAGTGTCATGGATCGAACATGAATAGGCTAAAGTGTATTAATCATACTAACATGTTGGATAGGACAAATTAACAGGATTTAAGGCATGCTAGTTAACATAAACATAGGGCAAACACAAGTATGTTTATATCTACAGTAGACTGAACACATAACATATTTAATAGGTAATGATAACAGAAATAGTTATGCTGATTAAGAGTAATAAACAGGAACAACATAGGTCTAACTACATACCATATTGAATAAAGTATGATAACAGAAACAGGAGCATACCGGTTAACAGATAGAAACAGGAAAGTGAAAGCAAATAGGATCCAAAAGTCTAGCCTTGGCTTTCAGCCGGATAGACAGAGCATCGAGTAGAACTAACAAAAGAACTACAGTTGTGAGTGTGCGAGTGAAAGTAAGAGTTTGTGTGTGTAGGTGTTTCTATATCTTCCTGTGTGTGTTCGTGTATTTGAAAGAAATCAGAATGGGGGTTTATATAGTATTTAGCAGAGAAGACAAATAAGGCAGAGAAATCAGAGTTCACAAAATAAGGCAGGCAAATAAAATCAACCTGTTAATTGGGGGCTAAATTCGATCAAATAATTCAACAGAATCCGGAAAACACCCCTTATATTGAGGAGAATCAATTAACAGCCAAGATAAGGATTTAATAAGGTAAATAAATAAATCAGAGACATTTAGATGCCTGTTAAAATGATCAAATCCCATAAATTAGGCTAGTAAACTAATTAAGGCAAGTAGTACCATTTACGAATCACAAATAAGTAAAATAGGTAAAAAAATCACAGAGAAATACCAATTTCAATAGAGAGTATAGTTTCTAACCCTGATTAGTCAAATAAAATCAATTAATCTCTTTTAATTGATAGAACTAAAGAATAACGGGCAAATATTGAAACAAATGGTGAAATAAGCAAAAACCATAGGGATTAGATCATAGATATGAAGACCAGTGAAGAAAACAAAGACAAACGGAATTAAGCGTTTAAACTCTTTAGAAGAGTTTTGCAGAAACGCAAAGAGACGAAACCCTAGTTTTAGAGAAACACAAAAATCGGTTAATAGTGGGAAAAATAGAAGGTTTTTTTGAAAGGGAAACATCAAATAAACTTAAAATCATCTCATATCTAAAAGGATCTGAACAAACTCGAGTAGAAAGACTAGGGTTTTAAAAATGACAGAGGTGAGAAGAAAATCTAGTTTGGAACCAGAGGTTTAAGCCATAAACGTAAAGATAATAGTACTCACAAACGGAGATGAACACAGGCAGGTTCATCAAGAAGAATGATAGGTTTAGGACCAAGTTTGAGTTGAATCTCTTTGAGATTCCATCAAAGAAAAACAAAATTGAATGACCATTGAAGATAGGAGGCCGACTGGGGCCTAAAATCAAAGGGAAACCCCATAGATTGAAGTGTTTTCGGTGACGGCGGCTAAGGTTAGGGGAGAGTTTGATAGAGAAGAGGAGGACGACGGATTCAAGGGCGGTGGGGTTGAAGAAACGTCTAGTGTTAGGGGTTGTTTGGTGTAATTTACAAAGGAAAACGATCCTAGATCGTTGATCTTTTGAGATCAACGGCCAGGATTCGATCTGAGGGGGTTAGGCGGGTTAAAAGATTGGGTCAAGTTATTTGGGCTGCGATTTTTATTGGGTTGGGGGGGGGGTAATAATTTGGGCTAAGGTCCGAAATTAAACAAATTAAAAGAGGCTATTTGTTAAATACCCAATTGATTTGATAAATAATTTGTAAAAATAGTTAATGAATTATAAAAAATGATTTTTATGCATAAAAATGATTTAAAATAATTACTTAATATTATAAAAATACAAAATGTCATTTTCTTGTGAAATAAAATAATTGTGCACTTGTGGGCTATTCTGGCAATGTTATTGCAGTTATAATCCTAAAATGTAAATATGGTTATTCGTGAAATAATTAAAACTTAGCATAAATATAAATGATAAAATTAAGCAAATAAAATTACCATAAAACCATTTGTAATACAATTAATAATTTTTTATATAATAAAAATACTGGGATAAATTAATAAAAATCCTTAAAAATGCATAAATTATGGAAAAATATTAATTGATCTTCATGCATTGTTTTGAAGATATATATGCATTTTAAAAATAATACAGGGAAAAATTGGGTATCAATAGCTACGTCTGAAACACGCACGTGGAAATAATTGTCCCTTAAATATTGTTGGAAGGCCAAAAATCATGGTAAGTCGAACTCATCTTGTTTTTACCTTTTCATATAAGGAAGTTGTTTGACCCTTTTCTTCTATTGACTTCAGGTCTACCTCGGCGCTCAGGTGTCGTCCGGGAGGAGGACGTTTTGGCTTATCCTGCTGATGTGGTGAGGTTGTTGCAAGAAGCTTTTACACAGACAGGTGTATCCGGGCCTACTTCTCGTGCGAGTGCTTCTTTTCGAAGTCCCCGGCCGGAGAACAAGTAACTAAAGGAAGACATTCCTCTGCGGTTGGGGGAAAGAATAAGAGGGCGAAGAATGTCGCACTCGAGTCGTGTCGAAAAGTTATGTTGACAGGCCCGCCGCCTGGGCCGGCAATAGACACCATGATGATTGACGATGGCGAGGAAGCCAGTGAGGATATGGCTTATCTACATAGAAGATGACGACCTTCCTTACCTCAACAGAATGCTCAATCTGTTGAGTTAGTTAAACCAACCGAAGATAATGCCTCGGCACTCCGAGGAGGAGTTTGAAATGGTAGAAAATGTCAACTCCCTCTTCCGAATACCGGTCGATGTGCTCGGTATCATGAGGTAGAGTACCAGGTCCCTGATGTGCTTGGTTGACAAGCAACAAACCACCAACACTATGATTTTCGCGGCCACTTCTTACTTATCCTTTAATGCCATCAACTTCATCTGCTTCTTACCAACTCTTCCTTTACCACCAACAACTGCTATATCATCTCCACTGGACACAACTGTCTGAGAAGAGGATGTCCCTCCCCCTCAGTCCCTAGTTCATAAGATCTTGGGCCAAAGTTATGCCGCCCCATCACAATATCCGCAAAGGAGGAGGATAGTTACTCTCTCGGTCTCTACCAGATGCAACTTGTTGTCCCGGCCGGTAGAATTTGCTAACTATCTGAAGCCTCTGGCTTCAGAAAAAAGATTGGGAGAAGATACAAGATCTATCGGGAGAGTGTTTGTTGAAAAATGATATGCACAATGCCTTAGCGGTATATTCCTCATTTCCTTCGCTATTTCTTTTATGGCCAAATGGACTCGGGGCCACTTAAACTTGTATCAATTTGTAAAGCTGATACATGAATTTATATTTTTCCTATTTGAACACTCCAACTTGACAAAATGGGCACTACTAAAAACTTTTGACCGTTGACCATGCCTATGTGGAAGCACCGCAAGTGACATGGCTAAACTGTGTGCAAATCATGTTGCCAAGGCGCGTAGAGTTAGAATAAAATATAAATAACAAAGAAAATCGAAAAAAGAAAAAAATACTTTTCCCTTATTTTTTCCTCTCCCCTCCCAACTCTCTCGTCTTCCCAGCAGAACTCCCACCCCGTTCTATATTTCATTTTATATCCTAATTTCTCTCCCCCAACCCTTTCTCTGTTTCTTTTTCCCTTCATCTTCCACCTTCTATCATCAAATTCATCTTTTTCAAAAAAAAAAACAACAAAAAATGATGATTTGCAATGATATTGGGCGACCTCCACTTTCAAAATCATGGATTTTTTTTTTTTCTAAAATTCCAAAACTAATTTTTTGTATGGCCTAATTATGACCATAGTGATCTAGAAAGAATAATGAAGAAAAATAGAAATGAGAAGAAATAAGAGCAAGAAAAGGAATGGAGACGGGTGAACGAAGAAGAAGGGGGATGGTTGGGTACATATTAAAACTGGGGTAGTATGTTTCAAGTCTTCTTTCTTTTTTGTATTTGTAACTTTTTTTCTGATTTTATATTTAAAAATGGGACCCGCAAATAACATATGTCAAGTAATAAATTGTTTAGCATATGACGTGGTGTACATGTCAGCAGAATTGATGTACACACTCTGGTGAGTGTATTTATTAGTACCCATTTTGTCAAGTTAGAGTGTTCAAATGGTAAAAATATAAGTTCATGTATCGACTTTGTAAACTGATACAAGTTTAAGTGGTCCTGAGGCCATTTGGCCTTCTTTTATCTTTGATATAGTAGTATTTTGAGTTTGCACTCTACTTTTCGCATGACAATTTTATTGCTTCCGAGGGTCTCCAAAGGTTTATTCGAGATAAGGAGGAACTAACCTCCGAGGAGGATCAAACTGTTGCTCGCCTCTCAGAACTGGAAGCTAAAGCTATTGAGGCTATTTTGTTGGAATCTCGGTTGCAGCAAAATGAGCAAGAAGTAGAGACCCTTAGCCAAGAGATTGCCCCGTTGAGGGTTCAATTTGAAGAGGCTAGGGTCAAATGGGTTGAAGTTCATAGTGTCGTTCTTGCTACATCTGATAGCGAAGCGGCCTTCGCTAAAAGATTAAATAATTTGCAGGCGGCCTTAAACTCCAAAACTGAAGAGCTTGCTACCATCGAGGTGAAGTATTCCCAATTGGAGGAGAAGTATAAGAAGACCATTGAGCATAATAAACTTTTCAACTCTATTGTCCGCGATCTCGATGTAAGCCTCCGTCTGTTAGTTCTGCGTGGTAAAATCTTTCTACCGAGGTTGACTAACTTAAAGAAGAACTCAAGCGTCGAGCTTCTTCCCTCTTTGTTGTAGAAACATATTCTATGTACATCATGAGGAGAAAAAACTTGGAAGAGGCTAAAGTGGGTGTCATTGACTTTGATGCTGAAATCGCTAAATCTCGTGAGCTGGAGTCAACTGCTACAAGGGGTCTTCCAGCCAGGCCTCATGCTACCGATTCTTCTGATTCTTGTTCCAAATTCTCGGGAATTGAAGAGGAACCAGAAGGCGATGATGTTTAAGGTAAAAATGATGAAAGCTAAGACATCGAGTAGGCGGCGGATCTACCCACTTCTTCTAGGTGCGCGGATGCTTCTGTTCCTCCGGGTTCCGGAGATGCAACAATTTAGGTTTTGATTTCGTTTTCCAACTTTTGTACTTGTGCCGTTTTGGCACATTCATTGTAAATAAAAAAATGTTTTTGCTTAAGTATTGTATGAGTTTTCCTCTTTGGGCACTTATATTTTATACAAGTTTGATCTTTGTGTCCTTTTTTCGTAAAGTGTTTTGCGCAAGTTTTACTATTTGCGTATGATCATACAAGGCTCTGAAGAGGACGTCTCATGTTCATTACAGCACTAGCATTTGAATTTTTTGTTTAACTTCCAAATGACAAAATTAACTCATCGTTTAGAAAATAAACAAGATAGAAATAAAAGGACTTCACTTTGTTCCTTCCATTTTCAAAAGTACATAAGCATTCGATGTGCTAAAAAGAAATTTCCATCTTATGGCTAACTTGTACAAATTGTTTCTACGGGGTTGGCCACACAGTCCCCGATCCCGATGATACAACTATGCTTCCGGGTTTTGTATTTCGATCGAAGCGGAAACTATTGTTGCCACATCCTCATATCATCCCTTCCCAGTGTTCGAATGCGAAGAATGCGAATTTGAACACTGGATATTTTACACCTTCGAGGATTTCACTAATGAATTGCTAGATAATCTTCATTTCTCTAACTAACTTCACTTCCCCTTAGAAATTTATGGTATCGATCCAAATACTACATAACAATCCCCTAGTGTCTTGCACTTGTGAATGGTCGGGTAATCTCTATTCAATAGCAAACTTAACTTCCCGGTAGGAACTTTTCTACCGAGCAAAAGATTATCTAACATCTCTAGAGTTGTTCTTCGCGTGTGTGCCTTGTCAGTAAAAGGTTTTTTTGCTGCTGTTAAAACTTCCTTCATAGTATTCATTCCGTTACTGCCTCATTAAAAACTTTTCCAGAAAAACCCAGTAGGGACAAAAACTAGACGAAGGGAAAAATAGTGCAGCACATACTTTCAGTACAGGTGATGTTCATCAGCAATAATATCTCTTGAGGTGTGCCACGTTCCAGCTTATTGGTAATGTTTCTCCATCTTGATTTTCTAACTCGTATGATCCACTCCCGGGGACAATTGAAACCCGGTAGGGGCCTTCCTATGTTGGATCTAGCTTCCCTGTATTGAGTTCTCGGGTGTTTTGAGTCACTTTCCTTATAACAGAATCTCCCACTTTGAAATAACAGAGGTTGGCTCTTTGATTGTAATATGCTTATATTCTCTGCTTTTGAGCTACCATCCTTATATGTGCCAAGTCCCTGTGTTCATCAAGCTTCTTCATTTCCCCGAAAGTATCTCAAGGTAGGCTCCCCTACTTCCATCGATTTTAGGGCTTGTGCTCCATACATAAGGGAGAAATGATTCACTCCCATGCTCGATTTGGCCGTTTTTCGTTATGCTGATAATACTCATGCCAGTTCCTCAGGCCATTTGCCTTTAGAGGCTTCCAATCTCTTTTTGATATTTTGTACAATAACTTTGTTCGTTGATTCCACTTGACCATTTGCGCTCGGATGATAGGGCGAAGATGTGATCCTTTTGATTTTCAAGTCTTAAAGGAACTTTGTGACCTTTGCGCCTATAACTGCGGCCCGTTGTCGCATGCTATATCTTTTGGCATCTCAAACAAGAAAATTATGTTCTCCCACAAGAAATCCACCACTTCACATTCATCGATCTTCTGATAAGGACCTGCTTCAACCCACTTAAAAAATCAGTTAAAATTAAAAAAAAAACATACCTTACCAGGGGCCGACAGTAGTGGTCCGACGAAATCCATCCCCTACTTCATGAATGGCCATGGAGACAAAACTGAATGCAATGGTTCTTCTGGTTGATGCACCAACGGTGCATAGCGTTGACACTTATTGCATTTTTGCACAAAATCTTTGGCGTCTTTTTCAACTCGAGGAAAATAGTATCCTGCCCTTATCAATTTTTGTACCAAGGAATATGCGCCCCAATGATTTCCATAGATCCCTCCATGGACTTCTTGCATAAAACAATTAGCTTATGAGGCTCCCAAACATCGGGCCAACGGTCATTGGAAAGATTTCTTGTACAATTGACCTCCTTTGAAACTATACCACGGCTTTTGCGTGCAGTGCCTGGGATGCCTTGGGATCTTCAGGAAATTTTCTGTGCTCGTGGTAATCAATGATCTCATTCCTCCAGTTCTAGACCAAATTAGTCGCTTTTACCTCGTAGTAGATATATGCATCTAGAATCGAGTCTATAAGTTGTATGATCATATCGGAAGTTGATCCATTCATCTCCATAGACGAGCCAAGGTTAGATAATTCATTTTATTTTGAATTTTCTTCTCTCGGGATACACGTAATTGACCACTCCCGGAGCCGAGAAACCAGATCCTGAACCTTTACTACATATTGTTGCATGTGTTCCTCTTTGTCTGTGAAGATCTCATAAACTTGATTCTATGACCTCGAAATCTAGTCGTCGGCCCAATTCGATCCCTACGATCAAAGCTTCATATTCCGCTTCATTGTTAGTCAGAGTAATCGTTCTTATGTCATGCCTTATGGTTTCTACGAAAGGCGTGATTAATACTATGACGAGCCCGGACCCTTTTACATTGGAAGCTCCGTCCGTAAATAGGGTCCAAACTCCTTATGTGAATTTTTTCATCATCATTGCTTCTTTTGTTTCCAAAGGTAAAAATCCCAGACTGAAATTGGCCACAAATTCAGCCAAAACTTGTGACTTAATAGCAGTCCTAGGTATATATCCATTGTCAAATTCACTCATTTCGAAGTCCCACTTGGCCTGCCTACCCGTAAGTTTGGTTTATGAATGATATTCCTCATGGAAAAGGTGGCCACCATAGCTATCAGGTGACATTGGAAGTAAGACCTTAACTTTCGAGCGATGATTACAAGGGCTAAGGCCAACTTCTCCAGATGTGGGTAGCGAGTTTCTACTCCGGTTAAAATTCTACTAACGTAATAAATGGGAGATTCGCACCTTCATCCTCACAGACGAAAATGGCGCTTATTTCCACCTCCGAGACTGCTAGGCAGATTAACAATGTTTCGCCTTCCTCTGGCTTTCATAGTAACAGAGGACTGGATTAATACCTTTTCGAATCCCTCAAGGACTACTGACATTCCGGAGTCCATTCGAAATTGTTCTTCTTTTTGCGTAACGAGAAGAAATTACGGCATTTCTCTTAAGATCGGGAAATGAACCTGCTCAAATCGTCCAATCGCCCTATGAGCCTTGACACCTCGTTTACGCTCGATAACTGGTCTAGTATGTCTTCGATGGATCTGAGTTTTTTGGGGTTAACCTCGTCCCTCTTTGTGACAGCAGGAATCCCAGGAACTTTCTGGAGCTGACCCAGAATGCACACTTCTCGGGGTTAAGCTTCATGTTATGCATACTTAGGATATCAAAAGTTTCTTGCAAGTGTTTAAGATGTTCACCTACGTTCAAAGATTTAACAAGCATATCTTCTATATAAACTTCCATGGTTTTCCCTATATTTTTTAACATTTTATTTACGAGTCGCAGATAAGTGGCTCTGGCGTTCTTTAGCCCGAAGTGCATCACATTATAGCAATATGTGCCGAAATTCGTTATGAACAATTTTTTTCCTGATCCTCTAGGTTCATCTTAATTTGGTTGTACCCTGAGTAAGCATCGAGGAAACTCATTAACTCGTGCCTGGCCGTTGCGTCAATCATTTGATCAATGTTCGGCAATGGGAGCGGGTCTTTTGGGCACGACTTATTTAAATTCTTATAGTCTACGCACATGAAAAATCTATTATTCTTCTTTGAAACTTCTACTACGATAGCTAGCAAGTCTAGATACTTTACTTCTTGGATTGAACCAATATCAAGTAGGTGAGCTACCTCTTCTTTGACGAATTTGTCTCTGGCCTCGCAATAGGACGTTTTTTCTGTCTTACTGGAAGGATGCTAGGATCAAAGATTATCTTGTGTGTGGATCCGCATGCGACCACATAAAACAATCAACATTAAATTTAAGAAATTCATAAATCCATACCTCAGTTCGGGGTGCAGTCCTGTCCCCAGGTGGAATTTCCCCTGCAAGAACTTTTTGAATTACGACTTGCTCAAGCTCTTCTACTGTAGATTTTGTTGTATCCGTATCTTCTGGTACCTAGAAATACCATTTCACATGACAAGATTCAGATGCCTCTTCCCCCTAGTTGACTTAGATTGACTCGGGAGCAGGCGCACGTTCCTGTAATTGCTATGCTGCATGCCCCTTCACTTTGCTACTAGAGACCGAAATCCTTGCCATTGGTTGATCACCTCTTATTTGTTTAATTCCCTCTGGAATTTGGAATTGGGAATTTCAGCAATTGGTGGTATATCGATGGTACAACCTTTATCCCGTGCAACCACGGTATTCCAAGAATAATGTTTTACCCTGTATCATTATCCACCACCTCGAAAAGGGTCGTCTTCATCACCCATTCGGCATTCATGGGCAACAGGATCTCTCCTCGGGTTGTCACGCTTTCTAGGTTAAACCCGAGGAGGAGTTTTGTGGACAGAATGATTCTTCCGGTGAGCTTTGCTTGCTCTAATATCCTCAATTGTATAATATTGTCCGAACTCCCTAGATCCACCAGAACATGTTTGTTTTTAAAATCTAGTAAATTTAAAGAGATTACCAATGCATCATTATGTGGTAGAATCAATCCATATGTTTCCTCCTCCGTGAAAGTGATGTCATCTTCAGCGACTTCCCAAAGCCTTTTGTTGTGGGTTACTGACACTTTCGTCTTTTTTGCCGCCGAGAATGTAACCCTGTTAATCTCGTTTCCCCTAAAAATCATGCTAAATGTTAGGCGCGGGGGATCTTCTCCTTCTTTTTAGGGCTCCGTGTTATTACGATTGTGACCGTATATATTTTTAGCCAGGTCACTTAAAATTCCTTGAGATGGCCATTTTTTGGCAGTGCCGCCACCTCTTCGCGTAGATGCTGATAGTCCCCGATCCGATGACCATTTGTACCGTGGTATTCAAACCACAAATTAGGATCCCTCTAGATGGGATCGTATCTAATTGGTTTAGGGGACTGTGCTTCTTTAATTTTCCTCATAGCCGACACCAACTCTACTATACTGACGAAGATAAATTCTAAAAGTCTGGGGTAGGAACAATCTCGAGAACCTTACGTTTCCTTGTCTTGTAGAGAGTGGTTTCTCTGGCCGCGATCAGTTATTATATCCATAACGAACCTATCCGCCAACCAAAAACCCCTGTCACATCTTTCTGCCTGTTCATAGGGCAAAAATTGGCTCCTTGAAGACTGTCGATTTGTGTCGAAATCATCTTTTGATTTCTCTTTATTCTCCTCCCCGGTCTCGACCCTTAACCAACGTTGGGAAACCGAGGTGATCATCCTTAATCCTTATCTTTGACTCATACCGGTTGTGAACATCCGCCCAGGTTGTTGCTTGGAACTCGTGCAAGCTTGCTTTCAACTTTCGAGAAGCATAATGACTTCTCAAATTCAAACCTTGGTGAATGCTCCAGCCGCCCATTCATCCAGCATGGCCGCAGCAACATGCTTTCCTTCTAGAACCGGGTTAAGAACTCATACAGCAACTCGGACTCTCCTTGTGCAATCCTAAATATATCGGCCTTTTGAGCATGCACCTTTCTGGCCCCGGCAAATGCCGCATCAAGACTCCCTTCGTGAGAGTCTCTCTGAATTTCTTCAGCAAAACTGATTCAATCTCGCGGGGAGCTAAATTATTCCCCTTCACCACCATTGTACAAGTGGTGATATGTTCCTGAGGATCTGAAGTCCCATTATATTTTGGCACGTCGGGCATTTTAAATCGCTTTGAGATCAATTTTGGTGCCGCACTTGGTTTATACGGAAATTGAGTGTACTTCTTTGAGTCCAGCCCTTTTAGCACTAGTGGTGCGCCCGTAATTTTGTCCATGCTGAGTTCACTTCCCTCATAAACCATATGAGTTCATTTTGAAGGGATTTCTCTCATTGTTGTGACCGAATCCGCTCTCCCAGCCCGATCGAAGCCGAGCTCGCTCGTCATAGTGTTATTGTCGACCTTCTACATTGTTTGATTTGCGAGAGCACCGAGGGGAACTGGACCTCGTCCATTCTCATTATTGGAAGAAACCGATAACGCTTTCTTTGGCTCTGTTATAACCTTACCTTGTCGTGTGAGATGGCATAAAATGTCCTCTTGTTTCTCCTGCAAGATCCTTACTACTTCAACGACGTGCTCTTCTTCAGCATCGTCAGGAGTCGCCGCTCAAACATGTCGCGGGTACCGCCTTCCGTAGACCGGTATGGCCTCGTTCCCCTCACTGCGGGTATCACTGATTGAATACTCGTGCTGAGGTTGATTTCCTTGGGCCTCAAGGCTGTGTGTGTTGTTAACACAATTATCTGCCATTTTCTATATTGTTTTGCTAAGAACAAATAATTAAACACGTTGGTAAAAGAGGTAAGGACCAACTTAATTGCACAACTGGCTAAGCCCCATGGTGGGCGCCAAACTGTTTACCCGTAAAATGATACATATGAATTTATGCATGGTTTATAAACAAGTGAATTAATTTGATTCTAAAATAATAAATGAGTTAGACAAAAATGTAATACTTAGCCTTGAGTGTGATGACCCGATAGGTCATCTATATCTTAAACCCTTAATTCTCTATTTTGATCCTCAAATATCTCCTTTAAACCTTCCTTGTTTTGCGTGCACAATCCTTGCCTTTTTTAGAAGGCTTTTATGTGAAAAAATGATTAAAATGTGAAATTGTTCTTTAAAACTCATTTGAAATGACTTTGGACAATATTCTGAGAAACCGGATCCGGATCCGTGTTTTAACGATCCTGGTGGGTCAATATTGTTATTTAGGACTTGGTCGTACGCCCGGAATAGAATTCAGAGGTCCATAGACTAATTTATTGCAATTTGTTGAAAAGTTGAAGTTTAAAGGTTTAAAGAAATTTCAAATACGACCAATGTTTACTATGTCAATACCAGGTATGGATTTTGGTTCTGAAACATGGTATATGTTCATTATTATATGTATGACTTGTCTGCAAAATTTGGTTCGATACGAAAGTGATTTGACGTGATTCGGATGTATGATTGAAAAGTTGAAAGTTCTTAAGTTTCATTTAAGAATTCATTTGTTTGGTGTATGATTCGTAGTTCTAGGTGTTATTTTGGTATTTTGATCACGTGAGTGAGTTCACATGATGTTTTTGGACTTGTGTGCATGTGTTGGTTTGGAGCCATGCAAGCTCGGGTGAGTTCTGGATAGGCCACTGAGTGATTTAAGACTTGGTAGAATAGTTGATGCCTCATTTGTTACAGGTGTTCTGTTGCTGGTCTTGCATTTGTGAGATCTAGCTTGCATTTGCGAGCCTCGCTTTTATGAACAAGGCTTCGAAGCCAGCATGGGCTGACAGGGGGAGTCTCGCATTTGCGAGGTAAAGTTTGCATTTGCGAACTTGCTATTTCCGCTTTTGCTAAGGCAGAGCCGCATTTGCGACTCAGCATGTTTCTTGGCAATCTTCTAATTTACGAAGTAGTGGTCCGCATTTGCGAGGGCTTGGGGTTCGCATTTGTTATCAAAACATTGCATTTGCGATGACTGGGTTTCTCAGTGGAGTTCGCATTAGCGACCTCTTTCTCACAATTGAGAAGTTTGCAATTGCGGATAAAATATCGCAATTGCGACATCATACTTCTCAATTGCAAAAAAAAAATTGCAATTGAGACATCCGCACCTGGGTAAAAACTTAGTTACACGAGATTTTAGCTCATTCTCTCAAATTCTCTATCCTAAACACCTTAGAGACGATTTTCCCAAGAGCTCTTCTTCCTAAATTGATTGGTAAGTGACTCTAATCTATCTGTTTTTCAATTACCCATTACATTTCATAAGATTTCAACCTTAAATCTAGGATTTTCATGGTAGAAATTAGGGATTTGTGTAGAATTAGGATTTTTTGTAAAATTGGGATTTATGCCTCGAATTGAGGTCGGATTTCAAATTGAATTGCATAACCGGGATCGGGGGTAAATGAGTGATAAAATTTTGGTCTGAACCTCGGGTTTTGACCAAGCGATCCCGGCATTGACTTTTTCAACAATGGTCTAAATTGAACCTCTTTCGTTCGTGAGTAGTTTCTAAAGCTTACTTTGATTCTTTTGGTTAATAATTTTCTAGATTTGGTTTGTTTGGAGGCTTGTTTGAAAATTAAGGTCGTGATTGAATTTTGATTGGACTGCAGAGTGACGTAAGGGTTGGGCTTAACATTAATTTGAGAGAATTTGGAACCCTTGAGCTATATGTTAAGTGAAATTCATGTGTGCGGTATATATGCAAGGTGACGAGTGTATATACGCCGCCAAAATACGTGTTTCCCTATTTTTCGGTGTTTCATTAATCGTTGCAACGAATGCCTTATGTGTTACATGCTTTAAATACTTCCATGGTTTACAACTACTTGCCTTAAATGTAATGACCCGACTGATCGCTCCAAGAGTTTAGCCCTGTTTTTCCCATTTCTTCTTCATTCTTGTTTGGTTCAGATCTTTTGTGTTTCATTGGGTTGATTGGTTTGGGTTCGGATTTGGTTGTGGTGAGAAATGAGACACTTAGTATCTTTGATTGGTGATTTAGTTTGAAAAGTCAACCGAAAGTTGACTTTGGGTAAATGATATCGGAATGTGGTTTTTGTGGCTCGGATAGCTTCATTAGGTGATTTGAGACTTAGGAGTGTGTTCGGAATGTCATTCGGAGGTCTGGACTAGAATTAGGCTTGAATTGGATAAATTGGATTTTTGGCGATTTTCGGTCGGCAGTGGAAAATTAGCTATCAGGTTCGGAATAGAATTCCGGAAGTTGGAACAGGTCCGTAGTGTCATTTTGGATGTGTGTGCAAATTTTCAGGCGATTCGAACGTGGTTTGGGTGGTTTCCGCACCGTTGGCAGATTTCGGAAATTTAGAAATCCTTAGGCTTGAATTTGGATTTGATTTTGGTGTTCTGATGTTATTTTTAGCGTTCCGAGGGTTCGACTAGGTTGGTATATTGATATATGTCTTGTTGGTACTTTTGGTGGAGGCCCTGAGGGGCTCGGGATTGATTTCGGATGATTTTGGAAGGTTGGAAATTGGGAAAAATGCAGCAAATGGCTGATGGTGCAGGCCTTCTGGTGTGGCCGCACCTACGGACGGGGAGGCGAAGGTGCGAAGGCGCAGGTGCGGAACACCTTGTGCAGATGCGGAAAGAGGAACCTGGCTTGGGAGCGCAGGTGCGGAAATTGGGTCGCACATGCAGGCTCGCAGGTGCGTGTTGAGGACCGCACATACGAAATTTTGGCTTAAGTGAGAATCTGCACCTGCAAGGAATTCGTCCGCAGGTGCGGGCATGTGGTCGCAGGTGCGAGATTGCTGGGCAAAACTTATATAAGGTTGCCTTCGCGAATTTTCACTCTTTTCTTCACAATTTTTGACGGATTTTGGAGCTTTGAGCTGGGATTTCAAGGGTGAATCAAGTGTATTCAGTGAGGTAAGCTACATGGACTTTGTATCTAGTGTTTATGACAATTATTCCATTGTTTAATCATGTTTTAGTGGAGAAATTTTTGAGATTAGGGCTTGGAATTTGAGAGTATAAATTGGGGATTTGAGGGGCCATTTAGGGCCTGATTTTGATGTATTTGGTATGCATGAACTCATGAGAGAGTAAGGATTCTAGTTTTGTGATTTTTATCGGAATTCGAGACGTGGGCCCGGGGTTCAGGTTTGGCCAATTTCGAGATTTTTTATGTAAATTGGATATTTTCGAGTGGGCTTTGTCCCTTTAACATATTTTGATAATATGAATCTATTTTGAATAGTGTTATTTATCTATGTCAATACCACACAAGAGGGGAGGTGATTTGTGTGGTGACCAATTTTCGCGTGTAGTAGTTATAGAAGAACCAGGTTCTTCTATGTGTTCCAACTACTACAGTTTGCGGAATAATAAATGCGGAATTTAAAGAACACAACAATTTTACGTGGAAAATACTTGGATCAAAAGGTGAAAAAACCACGACCTACTTCCCAGTAGGACTTTCCCAAACTCTTCACTAAATCAATGAGCCAAACAGCATTTACAAAATAAACTCTTTTGTAAACCTAAGGATTAACTCTAACCCTTTGTGGCAAACTAGCCTCTAGCTATTTGTGACAAACTTCAAGTTAACTATAACTTGAACACTCGGTGCCTGTTACAATTGCTTCTAGATAAATCTTAAAGGTACAATGTGTAATCACCTACTAGAAATAAACTAGACTAAAAGACAACAGATGAAACTGGTCCTTCTAGCTGGTCCAAGTAGCTTAAGAGTCGCGCACTTAAATCTCACACGAACAGCTTGCAAAATTTCCTTGCTGATTTTGCTAGCAATTTTTGTTTTGCTTCTGCTTTTGTGCATGCATGTACAATAAGAACACTGAAAAATATATAGGATTTAGTAGACTGAGAGATATACTAGAATTCAGATGCTACTCTTCCTTGGTGGAAGAGTTCTAGTTGATATCAACTCCCTAAATCCTCTTTTATCCTGATCCTGTTCTTACTGAATAAGGAGTCCATCTCCCGGTCAATTTGAAGGCTTTTTTATCAGGAGATATCTCTTTAGATCACTGATTGTGTTTATCTCCTTCTTTTGAACCTCACGTGCCATTTACTCTGCATGTGTCTATGTCTCCAGTGATGGACCTGGTTCAACTTTGAGTTCCTTTGTCAATCTTCAAAACCATTCATCTTCTTGATCCAACAAATTCCCTCTTTTTGATGATCACAAACTCTGTGCTTAGGCATGTAATAACTTTAATCTAAGATTGATACTTTTTAGAGCATTAAGCATTTATCATAAAGAACCAGGTTCATTAGGTTGTAAATATCACATTTTTCAATATAGCACATCTTCCCCCTTTTGGCATCATCGAAAAATTGCAAGTTGTTAGAATTACCAGATTGATAAGAATTACTCATGGCCACTAGGGCAACTGCAAGTGCAAACATGTATTAATCATCAATAGTGAACCAAGAATGCAAACTATCAAAGAAAGTGAGACAAAACAAATAAGAGCAGAAACAGCAAAATCTATTGATAGATGCATAGTTCAGCCACCAAACATACAAAGAAATAAAAGCAGTTACAATCATGAGCAAAAGATAGCAAAGAAATCCCAAATCTGGGTCACAGAAGGGTAACGACAGGGCACTGGACACCTAAGGTTGGGAATGAGTGGAGGTTGGGTTCTTTGCTTGGAGGAGGGAGAGCATATTTTGAAGATTCCCTTCATTCTTCTCCTTTTCTTTGGCTAGTTCAGTTTTCAGGGTATCTCTCTCAGTCTCAACCTCTGCAAGGCGGGTCTTTAATTGAAGAATTTCATCATCCTTAACCCCACCTTCTCGCATAAGCGCCCTGACTTTGTTGTTCACAGGCGTTTTGCTGGATGAACCAGGTTCATTGTCAGGAACATTCAAGATATAATCACATGCTAGAAGCGTGTTCTTCACAAAATGGTCCTTGACAGTGGCCATTTCTGACTTCTTCAAGGGAACTTCGAATTGAGCCAGCACAGTCGTAAGGAGGAAACTGTATGGGATAGCATGGGCCTTAGAACCATTTACCACTCTGTCCTGCAACTGAATAATGAAATAGGGCCAGTGGATTTTCCTTCCACAGTCCAGGCACTCCATGAGGGTTAAATACATATAATTTTCTATGTGCCTTCTCTCTTGTCTGGGCAGTACGCATTTGTTGATGAACTCAAACACCACCTTGTGCTGGGGTTTCATGTCGCTTTTGTACACAGCCCTTGGTTCCACTTCTTCAGCATTGTCACTGAACCTTCTGGTAATCTGTAGTGCAGAAGGAAGATCATCCAAGATGGGCCACTTCTACCTTGTATAATCATCATATCCCTCAGCTGTAATCCCAAGAACTTCGCCTAGCTCTTTACCATCTACCCCTGTTCCCCTCACATTGCTTCCACCTCCCTCTCTCTCATTTTCTTTCAGTATTTTATTTTTACCACCTCTTTGTTGCCTATCAGGAACTTCCACATCTACTACAGACCCAATCAGAACAAACATATTTTTAGAAGTGACTGGTTCAGGCTCAGACCCAATTTTAGGAGTTGATGATACCTGTTCACAATTGGATGAATCAGTTGCTTCCCCCTCAGTTGCTGACTTAAAGAGTCATTAGAGTTATCAGAATCTTGAGCCTGGCTGGCTTGAAGCTTAGAGTTCAATTTCCTAGCTAGAGAGCCAGAAGCCACAATTTTTCTAACTAGCATGACACGCCTTTTCTCGGATTCTGGATTAGGGCTTGGTTGAACAACGAGAGTGATTGGTCGGTAATGGATTGTTTTGAGGGGCAATGGGATGGATTGAGATGGGGTGGAAAGATTTGATTGATATGGGGTGGAACCAGTATCTTTGAGTGTGATACTGTAGTCAGGTGTGGCGGAGGAGGATGAAGCGGGTGATGGAGTAATAACCATTGTGATAAATGTTTTCTGAAGAAAGAAAGAAGATTAGGATCAAGATGTTTGAGCAGAAGGTTGAAAGGGTTTCAATATTTATGTCTTTTAGGAAGAAAGTTAATGAAGAATTAGAGAAGTGATGATGGGTTTTTAAAGACTTGGGTAATTAATACACAACGGGTGTAATTTGGGTCAACAAAAAGTCTAATCGGTTCAGAAGTGATTGTTATGTCTTTTATGATCTATGATTTTTAATTTGATTGGACTCTTTGGAACATGTTCAAATTTAGGATAAGGACTAGAATTTTAAAGGAGCTTGTTATAGATAGAGTCCTGCTCATGGTTAACTATTAATGTTTCAATATGTGTATAGTTGTGAGCACATACCTTGTCTGTCATATGAACCAGCAGCGATGAACCAGGGACTCATATTAATACATGGCAAGAGAGTATGATGTTTATAGCATGAAACTGAGCAATGATTATTCTGATTATTTACACAGATTTCAGAATTCCTAGCAAAAAAAAAATTTTAATTTTTTTTTTGTTTTGAACTGGTTCAATTAGGTGATGTTAATCATCCCTAACTCTAATCTGTTCCTTTACAAATTTTCTCTACTTAGTGATTTAGTAAAGCTGTCAGTAATTTGTTTATCAGTAGCACAGAATTCAATAGAGATCATTCCCTTCTCATAGTTGTCTCGTAAGAAATGGTGTCTAACATCTATGTGCTTTGTTCTTTTATGATGAACGGGGTTCTTCGTCATACTGATAGCACTAGTGTTATCACAGAAGATAGGGATGCATCCAACCTCTACACCAAAATCCATCAATTGTTGTTTAATCCATAATAACTGTGCACAACATGAGGCTGCAGACACACACTCAGCCTCAGTAGTAGATAGAGCTACTGAATTCTGTTTCTTAGTAGCCCAAGGAACAATACATGAGCCCAAAAAGTGTGCCATACCTGAGGTACTCTTTATATCTACCAAAAAACCTGCATAGTCAGCATCAGCATATCCCACAAGATCAAAATTACTACTTTTAGGATACCAAAGACAGAGGGCGGTGGTGCCTTTAAGGTATCTCAAGATTCTCTTCACTGTAGTTAAGTATGATTCCTTTAGATTAGCCTGAAATCTTGCACAAAGCCCTACGCTGAAAATAATGTCAGGTCTACTGGCAGTAAGATACAACAATGAACCAATAACTTCTCTATACAACTTTTGATCGACAGATGAACCAGGTTCATCTACATCTAATTTTGTGGTTGTTGAAATAGGAGTGTCAATTTCCTTTGAGTCTTCCATTTTAAATCTTTTAAGCAATTCTTTCACATATTTTTGCTGATGGGTCATAGTTCCATTTGAATTTTGTTTAATTCGTAAGCCTAAAAAGAAGTTAAGCTCACCCATCATGCTCATTTCAAATTCACTCTTTTAGCAAATTCTTTACTTAGCTTTTCAGAAGTTTCCCCAAAGATTATGTCATCTACATATATCTGCACTACCAAGTGATCTTTACCTTTTTCCTTCAAGAATAAGGTGCTATCAATTTTAACTCTCTTGTAGTCATGTTCCAGCAGGAATTTTGAAAGCCTTTCATACCATGCCCTTGGAGCTTGCTTGAGTCCATATAGTTCTTTGTAAAGCTTGTACACATGATCATGATTCTCCTTGTTTTCAAATCCTGGAGGCTGCTTTACAAACACTTCTTCCTTGAGATAGCCATTTAGGAAGGCACTCTTGACATATATCTGGTGAAGGGTGAATTCCATGTAAGCAGCAAAGGCTATGAAGAGCCTAATTGGTTCAACCTTGCCACATGAGAAAAGGTTTCATCATAGTATATTCCTTCTTCCTGACTGTATCCTTGAACCACCAATATTGCCTTGTTTCTTGTAATTGTTCCGTCTTCATCAAGTTTGTTTCTGAATACCCACTTTGTGCCAATCACTGATCTATCAAAGGGTCTAGGTACCAGATGCCAAACTTGACTCCTTTCAAATTGGTTGAGTTCTTCTTGCATTGCATTTACCCAATCTGCATCCTGCAAAGCTTCAGCAATATTTTTAGGTTCAATCAGGGATAGAAAAGCACCAAACGCACACAGATTTTTCAAAGAGGGTCTGGTTCTGATTCCAGATGTTGGATCAGTTGTAATGTTCTCAATGGGATGTGAGCTTTGATATCTGTGTGGTTTTACAACCAACTGGGTATTGCTTGAAGATCCTACGGTGTATTATTTCTGAGGAACAGGATTAGGGACAGGTTCCAATGAGGTTTGGAAATTAGTTTGTTGCTCAGTTCCCCCTGGCATGTTTCCTGGGATGGATGAACCTGTTCCATCACCCGTTCCTTTCTCCAGTGTTGCTCCAGTTTGGTCTAAGTTTCTCACCGGCCTAATTTCTTCATCTATTGGTTCCTGTCTCTCAGAGAGAATGTTAGTTTCATCAAAAACAACATGCATGCTCTCTTCAACACACATAGTTCTTTTGTTATACACTTTATAAGCCTTACTATGTGAAGAATATCCCAAGAATACTCCCTCATCACTTCTGGGATCAAACATACCTAGGGAGTCCTTGCCATTGTTGTTCACGAAGAACTTACAAACAAAAGCCCTAATATGAGATATATTGGGCTTTCTCCCTCTAAGTAACTCATAGGGAGTCTTCTCGACACGTGGTCTAGTCATGCACCTATTTATGATATAGCATGCAATGTTTACAGCTTCTGCCCAGAAGCTATGAGGTATTTTACTATAAAGAAGCATGGTCTTGGCCATATCTTCAAGTGTCCTATTTTTTCTTTCAACCACTCCATTTTGTTGTGGAGTTCTAGGGGCAGAAAAGTTATGATCTATGCCATGCTCATCACAAAATTCAGCAAATTTGGCATTTTCAAATTCAGTGCCATTACCAGACCTAATTGATGCAAGTTGATTTCTTAATTGTTTCTGTATTTTTCTAACAAAGGAAGTAAACATGTCAAATGTTTCATCTTTATATATTAGAAACAATGTCCAGGTAAATCTAGAATAGTCATCAACAAGCACCATTACATATCTCTTACCACCTCTGCTTAATGTTCTCATAGGACCACATAGGTCCATATGGACCAGTTCCATCATCCTGGTAGTACTTACCATTTTCTTGCTTTTGAAAGATGATCTTACCTGCTTCCCCCTTGCACAAGCCTCACAAACTTCATCTTCCTTGAACATAACGTTAGGAAGTCCTATCACTAAGTCCTTGGATACTAATTTGTTGAGTTGATTCAGACTAGCATGGCCAAGTCTTTTGTGCCAAAGGAGGGGATCGTTGTCCATCACACTTAAACATGTTAGTTCATTTTATGACAGAGTGGACAGATCTATGATATATATATATATATATATATATATATATATATATATATATATTATTCACTCTCTTTCCATGCAAAATAATCTTGTCAGTGATAAGATTAATTACAAATCATTTTGTAGAAGTGAATGCTACCAAGTTACCTTTGTCACACAGTTGTGACACACAGAGTTGACTATATTACAAGTCATCTATTAGGTAGATATTCTCAATGGAACGAGTGTCAATCTTACCTACCTTACCATCCCCAATGATTTCACCTTTCTTTCCATTTCCAAAGGAGACATTTCCTCCTTTGAGGTCCTCAAGTGAAAGGAACTGGTCCTTGTTACCAGTCATGTGTTTTGAGCAGCCACTATCCATGTACCATATTTGGCTACCTCCTTTCACTTGAACCGAAAAAAGAAAACTAGGGTTTAGTCTTAGGAACCCAAACTAGTTGGGGTCCCTTTCTATAAGCAAAAAGGATGAATTAAACTCCTTTTAGCCCAATTTGGTAACCAATTCTTCCTTCGAACAAAACTTTTATTCTTTCGACTGGCCTGCTCTTTTGCATTGCATTCACTTTTATAGTGACCAGTTTTACCAGAGTGGGTACAAATTTTGTTCTCAGGAAGAGTGAGGTACTTGCTTTTGGGATCCTATTTAGGCATTTGACTCCCAAAGCCAAGTCCTCTTCTGTTGCTATTGTGATTTTCCTATAGCCATGTTAAAGCATCAGGGGATTTATTCCATTTGCATGTTCTGTCACGTTCATGCTTAACCTTACCAAGTTCCTCCTTTAACACTCTTATCTGTTCATCTTTCTTATATAACTCATCCTTTAGTATGCCTACATTTTCTTCTAAGATGAGTTGAGAGTTGTCAGATGTCTTCTTACTGGTTCCTAGTTTATGTTTTAAATTTTCAGATTTTAACTCTAGGACATTTGTTTCAAGTGGATGAACCTGGTTCTTCAGAGCACTGTTTTCACTCACAGATTCACTTACTCTGAGTTCCAGGTTCTTGCACTTTGGTTTTAACATCACACACTCCTTAGACAGCTGTTCTTTCTCTTTATTTATTTCTTCAGAATCATCAATGAAGTCAAGTAATAATTCAGAGAGTTTTTATTTATAGGAACTTAATCTTGTTTTTGAGATGAGATATACTTACCTCTAATTCCTCATCTGATTCACCAATTTCCATGAGTGCTTCTCATCTCCATCTTCATCATCCGATTCTTCATTTGAGCTTTCTCCCCAAGCAGCAACCATAGCTTTTGTTGATGTTGTATTTTTCTTGGGATGAGGCAGTTCCTTCTTCCGGTTCCTTCGTTCAGATCTTTACCTTTTCCATTCAACATCCCACTAAGCACAGTTCTTGATGTGATGATCAGTTTTTCCATATTTGTAGCATCCCTCGTTGGTGGGTTTTTCTGGTGCCTTTGCCTTATTGTAGTTTCCACCTCTTGACATGCACGTTTTCCTAATGAGATAGTTTCTGAATTCCTTGGTGATCATAGCCATTTCATCTTCCTCGATATATGTTCCCTCAGTGATTCTCAGTTCCAGAATTTTCCTTCTTGGGAGAATCCATCTTCATTGTCTACCTTCTAAGCTCATAGGCAGTGAGATTTCTAATTAGCTCATCCAATCTTAGGGTTGCCATGTTTTTGAATTCCTGAATAGTAGTAATCTTACTCTCCCAAGAGATTGGCCGAACCCTTGGAGAAATATTTTCAACCTTGTCTTCTTCAAGGATAGTCCTTCCAAGAGATTTTAGTTCATTTGTCAGAGTATTGAACCTAGTGTACATCTTTTGTATGGTCTCTCCTTCCTTCATAGAGAAATTATCATATTGAGAATATAGTAATGTACCTCTAGATATTTTCACTTGTGCAGTTCCCTCATGAGCCACTTGCAAAGTGTCCCAAATTTCCTTGGTAGTAGTGTAGCTTTGAATTTTGTTGTACTCATCTGGACCAAGTCCACACACAAGCCACTTCTTGGCCTTGGAATTCTTTTTCCATTTCCTTAAGTCTTCAGCAGTGCAGTCAACTCTTGTCTTTGGCACATCTACTCCTTCAGCAGTCTTCTTCATAGTGGCCAAAGGACCGTCAGTAACTATGTCCCATAGTTCATAGTCTTCTCCAATTAGGTGATCCTTCATCATGTTCTTCAACCAAGAGTAGTACTGGCCATTTAAGAGTGGTGGCCTAGCAGTTGATTGTCCTTCCCAGTTCCCAGGTGGTGCACTCATCTTGATCTTTTCATAATGTATTAGCCTCTTCAAAGATAACCCGCTCTAATACCATTTGTTATTTATCTATGTCAATACCACACAAGAGGGGGGAGATTTGTGTGGTGACCAATTTTTGCGTGAAGTAGTTATAGAAGGACCAGGTTCTTCTATGTGATCCAACTCCTACAGTTTGCGGAATAATAAATGCGGAATTTAAAGAACACAACAATTTTATGTGGAAAACACCTAGCTCAAAAGGTGAAAAAACCACGACCTACTTCCCAGTAGGATTTTTCCAAACTATTCACTAAATCAATGAGCCAAACAGCATTTACAAGATAAACTCTTTTGTAAACCTAAGGACTAACTCTAACCCTTTGTGGCAAACTAGCCTCTAGCTATTTGCGACAAACATCAAGTTAACTATAACTTGAACGCTCAGTATCTGTTACAATTTCTTCTAGATAAAGCTTAAAGGTACAATGTGTAATCACCTACTACAAATAAACTAGACTAAAAGACAACAGATAAAACTGGTTCTTCTAGCTGGACCAAGTAACTTCAGAGTCGCACACTTAAATCTCACACGAACTGCTTGAAAAATTGCCTTACTAATTTTGCTTTCAATTCTTGTTTTGCTTCTGCTTTTGTGCATGCCTGTACAATAAGAACGCTGAAAAATATATAGGATTTAGTAGATAGAGAGATATACTAGAATTCGGATGCTACTCTTCCTTGGTGGAAGAGTTCTAGTTGATCTCAACTCCCTAAATCCTCCTTTATCCTGATTCTGTTCTTACTGAATAAGGAATCCATCTCCAGGTCAATTTGCAACCTTTTCAATCAGGAGATATCTCTTTAGATCACTGATTGTGTTTATCTCCTCCTTGTGCACCTCACGTGCCATTTACTCTGCATGTGTCTATGTTTCCAGTGATGGACCTGGTTTAAATTTGAGTTCCTTCGTCAATCTTCAAAACCATTCAGCTTTTTGATCCAACAAATAGATTCGGGGCGCGTTGAGGCCGAGTCGAGGAGCAAAGGCATCGCGGTGTAGTTTTTATCCGATTTGAGGTAAGTAACGAACGTAAATCTTGACCTGAGGGTATGAAACCCCAGTATTTCGTATTGTTGTGATAAATGAGGTGACGCACATGCTAAGTGATGGGCGTGTGGGCGTGCACTGGTAGGGATTGTGATTTGGTCCATCCCGTGGCGACTAATAAGTCACGTGTTTGATTTGAAATCATATGATATTTTGTATTTTTTAGATTTGTACTATATTTTGGGTTGTATGCCATTTTCGGGGCCTTGTGCCGACCTGTTTGGACCCTCAAGAGTGTTTTACTACTATTCTCACACTGTTTTTGATAGAAAATTTAATCTCATTCATGATTTATACTTGTTCATTGTTCATTAATGTTTATCACCATGTGTTCAAACCTAATGAAAGATATTTTTGGGCTGAATCCCTGTGATTTGTTGTGAGTTGCTCGAGTGGCTTGTGAGTGTG
This sequence comes from Nicotiana paniculata, assembly GCA_005239505.1. NCBI lineage: Eukaryota > Viridiplantae > Streptophyta > Magnoliopsida > Solanales > Solanaceae > Nicotiana > Nicotiana paniculata. Next base: position 52,230 of record ML349946.1, on the reverse strand, counting down.
ATGACTGAGCGAGGCCGAGAGCCGAATTGTGATGATAATGATGGATCGGGCTGCACCGCTGCAGCATAGTGATGGATCGGGCTGCACGCTGCAGCATTATATACATATATACACATATATATACATATATACCCATATATATACATATACATACATATATATATATATATATATATTGGATTGCGCTGCACGCCGCATCCTTATACATATTGGATCGGGCTGCACATCGCAGCGATATAGCGCTTCGGCTGAAGAAGCCCCTCCGAAGTCTGTATATCCCCAGTGAGCAGTCGACTATTTATGGATCGGGCTACATGCCACAATGTTATATATATATATATATATAGATAGATCGGGTTGCACGTCGCAGCGGTTATTATATGATACCTACTGAGCGTGAGTGTTGAGTATGAGTGTTGATTGACGAGAGATGAGTCACGAGTGACTGAGAGGCTTGTCGTGAGGCTTTATTTGTGAGTGACATTGTGCCCGAGGGGCTTATTTGCTATGAAACTACTGTTTTCACTCTTGTATGCATTTCTGCCTCTAAACGATAAATGTTGAATAAATGTTTTACATGGGATTTAAAAAGGGAAACTGGAGTTTATGAAACTTTCGGAACGTAGATTCCTGACTTGATTTATTGATTTTCATTGATATTTCCTATATGATATTTACATGATTTTAAAAGCTCGTCACTACACTCAATTTATTTATATTTGTTACTTACTGGGTTGGTGTGCTCATGTTACTCCCTGCACCCTGTGTGCTGATCCAGGTGTCCGGATCGAATGAGAATCGGTTGTTCTCAGTAGAGCTTGTCGGAGACTGTGAGGTAGATGCACTGCGTTCGCAGCCCCACCCTTCTCCCTCTCATTTTTTTTGTCTCTATTTAGATTTTCCTAGACTTGATGTATTATGGAAATACCGTGTCAGATTTTGTGCTCATGAAAGTTGACTCCGAGTTTTGGGGATTTTTGTGCAGATGTTTTCATTGATTATCCGTAGATTTTGAAATACTAAACGTGCGAGATTTTTGATAAATTGCGTTATTGTTTTAAATAGAAAGTACTTTGTATTATGTTCAGTAAATTGGCTAGCCTAGTACCATGATAGGCGCCATCGTGGCCAGACTGGCTTTGGGGTCGTGACAAGTTTGTATCAGAGCCTAGGTTACATAGGACTCACCGGTCATGAGCAGGTTCAGTAGAGTTTTGCGGATCGGTACGGAGACGTCTGTACTTATCTTCGAGAGGCTGCAGAACCCTTAGTAAAAATCTCACATTTCTTGAATTATTATCGTGCGAATCTATTGATTCTGGAACCTAAACTTCTATTGTTTCATTCTCTCACAGATGGTGAGGACACGCGCTACCAGACAGGGCGATCAGCCACCAGTAGGACCCATGAGGGGTCGAGGCCACGGTCAAGGTTGTGGTAGAGGTAGAGGTGCAGCCCGCGCAGCTACCGGGGTGGTACCCATAGACCCGTCTATCGTTCCAGATCAGGTCCCAGCCACAGAGGCTCCAGTGGGACCAACTCAGGCACCAGCTGTGCCTATTGTTATTCCGGGTCTTCAGGAGACCTTGGCCTATATTCTAACTACATGCACCAGTCTTTATCAGGCAGTCGCTATTCCTAGTTCAGCCGCTACTTCTCAGGCCCGGGGAGATATTCAAACTCTAGATGCCCGTACACCTGAGCAAGTTATTCAGGGGCTTCAGACCCCGGAGGCAGTTCCAGCTCAGCCGGTTGCACCGGCCGAGGATTTTGTGGTCCCAGCTATGGATGATGATGAGCAGCTCAAGTTGGAGATATTTGAGAGTCTTCGGCCTCCGACTTTTAGTGGTGCTGAGGGAGAGGATGCCCAGGGGTTCTTAGACAAGTGCCAACGGATGTTTCTCATGGTAGGGATATTGGAGACCAGTGGGGTCTTGTTTACAACCGTCCAGTTCTCAGGAGCTGTATTTACTTGGTGGGAGGCTTATGAGAGGCGTAGGCCCGTTGCTGCAGCGCCCCTTTCTTGGCAGCAGTTTTCCACTCTCTTCTTAGAGAAGTATGTTCCACAGTCCCGCATGGTGGAGCTGCGCAGGCAGTTCGAGCAGCTGTGACAGGGTGACATGACGGTGTCCCAGTATGAGATGAGGTTTTCTGAGCTTGCCCGTCATGCTATTTGGTTAGTGCCTAAAGAGAGAGATAGGATCAGGAGATTTGTGGATGGCCTCTCCTATCAGCTTCGTATTCTTATGCCCAGAGAGAGGGTATCGGGCCGCCAGGAGCGAGACGAGAGGGAGGCCTCAAGGCCTCGAGGATGTGGTAGTTATGGTGGTGTTCCTTCGGGGGGTCAGTTCCAGCACGGCAGGGGCCGTCCGTTCAGGCAAGGTCAATCGGTCCGCGCAGGTTATCATGGTGGATCCGCTGGTTGTGGTCCTCAAAGTTCTCATCAGGGGCACCCATCATTCAGTGGTCTTGTAGAACCATCGGTTCAGGACTCATCTATACCTGATTCTTCCAAAGGCTATCCTGGTGTTAGGGGTTCCCTTCAGTCTCGTCTCTAGCACCGGGGAGTATTACAAGTGTGGAGAGTTTAGGCATATGAGGCGGCAATGTCCTCATTTTCTAGGGGGTCCTTCTCAGCAGAGGGGTCAGCCCTCGTCATCAGCTCCAGTAACTTCACCACCCACGCAGACTGCGAGGGGTGGGGATTAGGCAACTAGAGGCCGCCCTAGAGGGGGAGGTCGATCCGATGGAGGTTAGGCCCATTTTTATGACCTTCCAGCCAGACCAGATGCTATGGCCTCAGATGGTGTGATCACAGTTATTGTTTCAGTTTGTCATCGAGATGCTTCGGTCTTATTTGATCCTGGTTCTACGTATTCCTATGTTTCATCATATTTTTTCCATTTTCTGGATATGCCCCGTGAGTCCCTAGTCACATATGTGCATGTGTCGACTCTGGTGGGTGATACAATTGTTGTGGACCGAGTGTATCGGTCATGTGTTATATCTATTGGGGGTTTGGAGACCCGAGTGGATCTGCTATTTCTTAGCATGGTTGACTTTGATGTTATATTAGGCATAGATTGGTTATCTTTGTGTCATGATGTTCTAGATTATCACGCTAAGGCCGTGACCTTAGCGATGTCCGGATGTCCGAGAGTCGAGTGGAGAGGTTCTATTGATTTTGTGCCTAGTAAGGTTATTTCATACCTGAAGGCTCAGCGTATGGTAGAGAACGGATGTCTATCTTATTTGGCTTTTGTGAGGGATGTCAGTGCTGAGACTCCCACTATCGATTCTGTTCCTGTAGTCCGTGAGTATCCGGACGTGCTTCCTGCTAATTTGTCATGCATGCCGCCCGACAGGGATATTGATTTGGGCATTGAGCTGGTGCTGGGCACTCAGCCTATTTCTATTCCACCGTATCATATGGCACCAGCAGAGTTGAAGGAATTGAAGGAACAACTTCAAGAACTCCTAGAAAGGGGGTTCATCTGGCCTAATGTGTCACCTTGGGGCTCATCGGTGTTATTCGTGAAGAAGAAAGATGGTTCCATGAGGATGTGTATTGACTATAGGCACCTGAACAAGGTTAAAGTCAAGAATAAGTATCCTCTGCCTTGCATTGATGATTTGTTTGACCAGCTACAGGGAGCTAAGGTGTTCTCTAAGATTGACTTAAGATCCGGGTACCATCAACTGAAGATTCAGGATTCAGATGTTTCCAAGACGGCTTTCAGGGATCGTTATTGCCACTATGAGTTTTTGGTGATGTCTTTTGGGCTGACCAATGCCCCAACAACGTTCATGCATTTGATAACAGCGTATTTCAGCCATATTTGGATTCCTTTGTTATTGTGTTCATTGATGACATCCAGGTGTATTACCGTAGCCTGCAGCACTTGTTTAAACAGAAGGATCTGAATTTGCGTCAGAGGAGATAGTTGGAGCTTCTCAAGGACTATGATATCACTATTCTATACCATCCGGGGAAGGCCAATGTAGTGGTTGATGCCTTGAGTCGTAGATCAAAGAGCTTGGGGAGTCTAGCATATCTTCTAGCAGCAGAGAGACCATTAGCACTTGATGTTCAGGCCTTGGCGGGCCAGTTGGTGAGGTTGGATCTATCGGAGCCCCGCCAGGTATTGGCTTGTGTAGCCTCCATGTCTTCTCTTTATGACCGTATCAGAGAGCGGCAGTATGATGACCCACACTTTCTCGTTCTTCAGGATAAGGTCCGGTGAGGTGATGCCAGTGATGTATTTATTGGCGATGATGATGTTATGAGGATGCAGGTTCGGATATGTTTGCCTATTGTAGATGGGCTTCAGGATTTGATTCTTGAGGAGGCCCACAACTCGCGGTATTCCATCCATCCGGGTGCCGCGAAGACGTATCAGGATCTAAGGCAGTGTTATTGGTGGAGGCAGATGAAAAAGGATATTGTTGGATTTTTATCTCGGTGTCTCAACTGCCAGCAGGTCAAGTACGAGCACCAAAGACCAGGTGGATTACATCATAGTTTGGTTGTTCCTAAATGGAATTGGGAGTGGATCACCATGGACTTTGTAGTTGGACTCCCACGGACATCGAGGAGGTTTGATGCTATATGGTTTATTGTGGATCGGTTGACTAAATCCGCGCACTTCATTCCTTTTGGTACTACTTATTCTTCGGAGCGACTAGCTGAGATTTAAATCAGGGAGATTGTTTGGTTGCATGGTTTTCCGGTTTCCATCATTTCGAATAGAGGTACTCAGTTCACATCATAGTTGTGGAGGTCTGTGTAGAGAGATCTGGGTACTCAGGTTGAGTTGAGCATGACTTTTCACCCTCAGACGGACGGGCGGTTCGAGCGCACTATTCAGATTCTAGAGGACATGTTGTGCGCTTGTGTTATTGACTTTGGGGGTTCATGGGACCAGCTTCTGCCACTCGCGGATTTTGCATATAATAATAGTTACCAGTGGAACATTCAGATGGCTCCATATGAGGCTTTGTATGGGAGGAGGTGTAGATCTCCGGTCGATTGGTTTGAGCCGGGTGAGTCCAGACTCTTGGTTACGAATTTGATACAGGATGCTTTATATAAAGTGAAGTTGATTCAGGAGCGGCTTCGCACGGTGCAGTCGAGGTAGAAGAGTTATGCGGCCCGGAAGGTCCGGGATGTATCTTTCATAGATGGGGAGAAGGTTCTGCTGAAGGTGTCACCTATGAAGGGTGTTATGCGGTTTGGGAAGAGGGGAAAATTGAGTCCCCGGTTCATTGGGCCTTTGAGGTGCTTCAGAGGGTTGTAGAGGTGGCTTATAAACTTGCCTTACCACCTAGCTTATCGAGTGTGCATCCAGTATTTCATGTTTCCATGCTTTGGAAGTATATTGGTGACCCGTCTCATGTTTTGGACTTCAGTTCGATTCATCTTGAGGGTGATATGTCTTATGAGGTAGAGCCAGTAGCTATTTTGGGTCGTCAGGTCAGAAGGTTGAGGTCTAAGGATATAGCTTCAGTAAAAGTGCAGTGGAGAGAGCAGCTGGTGGAGGAGGCCACCAAGAAGACCGAGCGGGAGATGCGGAGCAGATACCTCCACCTATTTGAGACTCCAGGTATGTTTCTAGATCCGTTCGAGGACGAACATTTGTTTAAGAGGTGGAGAATGTAACGATCGGACCGGTTATTCCTAGAGTTTAGCCCTGTTTTTTCCATTTCTGCTTCATTCTTGTTTGGTTTAGCTCTTTTGTGTTTCGTTGGGTTGATTGGTTCGGGTTCGGATTTGGTTGTGGTGAGAAATGAGACACTTAGTCTCTTTGATTTGTGATTTATTTGGAAAAGTTATGTTTTAGATGTCAATACCACACAAGAAGATAGGTTAATTTGTGTGGTATCCAATTTTTCTAGTCCTGTCTCTCTAGAAGAACCTGGTTCTTCTTGGTGTTCCAACTTCTACTGTTTCGGAATAATAAAAGCAGTAAAGTAAAAACACAGAGATTTTTACGTGGAAAACACCTGGCTCAAAAGGTGAAAAACCACGACCTACTCCTCAGTAGGATTTGCTCAAACTCTTCACTAAAACTCTGAGCCAAACGGACTAACAAAATAAACTCTTTTTTAATCCTAGGACTAACTCTAATCCCTTCGTAGTAACTAGCCTCTAGCTAATTTCTACAAGCCTCAAGTTAATTTTAACTTGAACAATGTGTACCTATTACAATTTCTTCGATGAAAGTTGAAAAGATATAATTTTAAATCGCCTACTACAACCAACTAGACTCAATGACAAATAGATGGAACTGGTTCTTCTAGCTGGTCTGTAACCTTTGTATCGCACAGTAATTTTGATTGCAAAATCTCTTGGAATTTTGCTTTTCAGTTCTTGATTCACTTCTGCACTTGTGCGTTCTTATATTAAAGCAAGAATACTTGTTGTTGAGTTTTTCGTTCAGTTTTGGTACAACTCTACCTGGGAGAAAGAGTTCGTATTAAACTCAACTTCCTTCCTTCGTTACTGTCCTTTCTTAATTCAACTTCTATTCTCTTATCAATTTGCAACCTTTTCGCATTAGGAGACACTCTCCTTGTTCACTGATACTTCTCAATCGTATTCATCTCCTATGCATATACGGTTCATGTGCCAACGCGTCAGGTCAAGTATGTATGCTCTGATGGACCTGGTTCAACTGGTCAGACATTTGTCAATCTTCAAAACTATGCAGTGACTTGGGTCAACAAATTCCCCCTTTTTGATGATGACAAACTCTGTGCTTCTCCCTGTATACACTTCAAACACTTTGTATGTTTTTTAAGCATTTATCATAGAGAAACTAGGTTCATTAGGTTATAAATATCACTTGAAATATAAAAGCACTTGTCTTCCCCCTTTTGGCATCATCAAAAAGTTTGCAAAAATGATAAACTTACTAGAGTTATTAACTATTACTCATGGCCATTGAGGCAACTGCAGGTGCAAACATGATTAATCATCATAAGAAACCAATAAATGTAAGCTATCTAAGAAATTGAGACAAGTCAATAACCAAACAGCAAAAATTCATTGATTAGGAACAAACATCAAACACCATACAAAAAAAACCAAAAATAACCATAACATGAGCAAGACATAGTAAAAATAACAAAAACAGAACAACTGGTCTAAGAGGGGTTTTGGTAGCTCTGGACAGCCTAAGGATGGGAAGGTGCAGCGGAGGTTGTGGTCTTGGTTTGTAGAAGAGAAAGCATCTGGTTAAGAACACCCTCGTTCTTTTCCTTCTCTTTTTCTAATTCAGCCCTGAGAGCATCCCGCTCAGCTTCAACCTCAATCAAACGAGATTTCAAACGAAGGATCTCCAAATCTTTGATCTCTCTTTCCTGCACCAGAGTTCTAACTTTGTTGTTGACAGGCTGCTTCCTAGATGAACCAAGTTCATCTACAGTAACATTGACAATATAATCGCTAGTCAACAACGTATCCTTCCCAAAATAGTCCTTGACAGTACCCATCTCAGCCTTTTTCACAAGAACATCAAAATGAGCAAGCACAGTTGTCAGAATAAATCCATATGGGATTGCATGTGCTTTTGTTCCATTCATAACTCTGTCCAAGAGTTGGATGATGAAGGCTGGCCAATTGATCTGCTTTCCCCTATACAAACACTCTATCAAGGTCAGATCCATATAGTTGGCTATGTGCCTTCGTTCTTGTCTTGGCAGCAAGAACTTGATGACAAACTCGAAAAGCAACTTGTGCTCTGGCTTCATTTCACTTTTGTAGACTGGCCTGGGTTCAATTTCCCTTTCATTTTCACTGAAGAATCTGGTAATATTATTTGCTAACGCTATCCCATCCAAACTAGGTCATCTTTGCCTAGTGTAATCTTCGTAGCCCTCAGCAGGAATGTGCAGAATTTCTCCCAATTCTTTAGCATCAAAGAAGACTTGAATTTCTTTGACTGAGGTAGTGACCCTGCCGTCCTTGACCACTGCATTACCCATGAACTCCACCAGTTCAGATCTATCCAACCTTTCTTCCATGTGAAGGACCATGTTCTTCCACCCCTGAACATCCGGTGTGTCCAGCAGGTATTGCATCCCAGGTTCCTCGAGATCCTTTAACAATTTTCCCTTCAGAATTGTTCTTTTGCCAAACAAGGTGATTCTGTCAGTCACCTCACCAACTTCCCCTCATCTTCTCCAGTCCACTCTTTATCATCATCTTTCTCAACGACCTTCACTTTTCTTGCCTTGGATCTGGTCCTTTTAACAGTTATTGTGGGTGTGGCAGACACTATAGCTGACTTCTTTAAAGAAGCCTTAGCCCTTTTTGATTTTGGTGCCTCAACCACAACAGGATTAGTCTGCTCCTCATGATGGACCAGGTCCATCGTATCCTCTTCAAACACAACAGTCTCCACATGCTCTCCTACTTTAGCCTTTCCCTTTGCAGCTCTCTTTTTCTTGCTCTCTAGCAGAGCCTTCTCAAACATTTCTTCTTCCTCTCTCACAGCACTATGTGTAGCACGCACCTTAGGAACAGGAGCATCAGCAGCTACAGAAGTTTTCCTCTTATTAGAAGGAACTGGGTTATTAGCCTTCTTGGACTTATGAGTCCTCCTTTTCTTAGGGTTATAGGACTCCCCCAGTTTTCTTAGCCTGTCAGCCACCGTCTCGTCCCCAAATGAAACAGGTTCATCTGCTCATTTCTTCAAGCTTACTAGACCTGCCGATGCTTCCTCGACTACACTTCCCCCTAACTCTGTGACATCTTCTCCAACCTTCTCAGGAATGGGACCACAGATAGTCAATGTAGTACCATCCTCCCCAAAATCCCTCTCTCTCAATAACTTTACCTTTTCTAATTTTCTTTGCCTACTAGGCACTTCAATATCAACTACCGACCCAACCCGAACAAACTTATTCTCAGCATTAATAGACTCAGAAATTGCATCAAGATTACCTTGTTCAGAATTTGATGAACCAGGTGCTTCATCCTCGTTGGCTGACTTAAAAGATTCACTTGATGATTCCGAATTATTATCATTTTCAGCCTGCATAATTTCCTCCAAGAATCTTGCACGGGACCCAGAAGCCACTGATTTTCTGGCAAGAACCTTTACACGACGACCACGAAGGGCTGGTTTAGGGTTAGATATGGGTTCTGGAATATGAGATTTTTCAGGGGTTGAGGTTCTTTCTAATGATTGAGAACTGGGTTTGAGGTTCTTTCTAATTATTGAGAACTGTATACAGATGGAGAATTTGAATATGATTCATAAAGCCCTCCATCATAATCACGATTTGGCGATGAAGAAGAAGAAGCAGGTGGTGGTGAAGACATGATTACGAGTGTTGTTAGGAAGAAAAGAGAAATGATCAGTGTTGGTTTTGAGAAATAATGATCAAGGCTCGACGGTTACTTTACGAAGAAAAGAGTAATGATGACCCTTATATAAGATATGGCTATTAATTATACAAAAGGCAGAATATTTATTCAAGTGGGAGTCTAATAGTTGTAGGAGTGTCATTGATTAGACGTTTAAGAGTTCCCTACCTCTAGGTTAATCGAGTACTGATGGGACTTCTTGGAACGGGTTCATTTAGGCATTAGTACAAAGAATTTGAAATTAACCAAATATAGATAGAATCCTTCTCATGTGTGACTGTAATTAGTTCAATAATTGTATGGAGATGAGCATGTACCTTGTCAGTCAGATGAACCAGGTTCATCGTGTTAAAATCCTTAATTTGCCTCAATTTACAAAGATTATTGCAAGAGAGTATGACAGTAAATTCATGATGCTGAGCAATGATTAGTCTGGTTGATTATCTATGCTATTGTTTCTAGCCAAGAAAAAAAAATCAATTTTTTTCCAATCAGGTGATTTTCATCATCCCTAATTCAAGCATGTTTCTCTCAAAATGCTCCCTACTCAGTGCTTTAGTAAAGATATCTACAATTTATTGATCAGTAGCACAAAATTCAATTGAGATCATTCCTTTTTCATAGTTATCCCTCAGGAAATGGTGCCTAACATCTATGTGCTTAGTTCTCTTATGATGAACCGGGTTCTTCGTCATACAAATGGCACTAGTGTTATCACAGAAAATAGGAATGCATCCCACATTTATACCAAAGTCCATGAGTTATTGCTTGATCCATAGCAACTGAGCACGGCAAGACGCTGCAGCCACATATTCAGCCTCAGCAGTGGACAAAGCTACTGAATTCTATTTCTTGGTGGCCGAAGACACAAGGCAGGAGCCCAAAAAGTGATCCATGCCTGAAGTGCTTTTCCTGTCAACCAGGAAACCTGCATAATCAGCATCAGCATATCCTACAAGGTCGAAATTACTACCTTTTGGATACCAAAGGTACAAATCAGTGGTGCCTTTCAAATATCTCAAAATTCTCTTCACTGCAGTGAGGTGGGACTCCTTTGGATATGCCTGAAACCTAGCACATAGTCCCACACTAAACACAATAACAGGTATGTTGGCAGTCAGATATAATATAGACCCGATCATCCCTCTGTATAGCTTCAGATCAACGGATCAACCAGGTTCATCCACATCCAATTTTGTAGTTGTGGCTATGGGAGTGTCTATTTCCTTTGAGTCTTCCATTTTAAACTTCTTGAGCAATTCTTTCACATACTTCTGTTGGTGAATCATTGTTCCATTTGAGTTTTGCTTGATTTTCAAGCCTAAGAAGAAGTTTAGCTCACCTATCATACTCATCTCAAACTCACTCCCCATAAGCATAGCAAATTCCTTGTTCAATTTTTCAAAAGTCGCCCCAAATATAATATCATCTACGTATATTTGCACAACCAGGAAATCCTTACCCTTTTCCTTTAAGAACAAGGTACTGTCAATTTTGCGTCGTTTGTACCCATGTTCTAGCAGGAATTTTGATAATCGTTCGTACCATGCTCTTGGTGCTTGTTTGAGACCATACAGAACTTTGTCGAGTTTGTATACATGGTCAGGTGACTCCTTACTTTCAAAACCTAGAGGCTGCTTGAAAAATACATCTTCCTTTAGATAGCCATTGAGAAAGGCACTCTTAACATCCATCTGATGAAGAGTGAATTCCATGTGTGCAGCAAATGCTATAAGAAGTATGATTGCCTCCAGTATTTCCACAGGGGCAAAGGTTTCATCATAGTCAATACCCTCTTCTTGAATATACCCTTGAACAACTAATCTTGCCTTATTTCCTGTAACAGTTCCATCCTCATCGAGCTTGTTCCTGAAGACCCACTTGGTGCCAATCACTGATTTGTCTAGTGGTCTGTGTACCAAGTGCCATACTTGACTTCTTTCAAACTGATTCAGCTCTTCTTGCATGGCATTTACCCAATCAGCATCTTGTAGGGCTTCCCCAATGTTCCTTGGTTCGATTATGGATAGAAAGACATCAAACACACACAGATTTTTCAAGGATGATTTTGTTTTGATTTCGGATGTCAAATCTATTATGATGTTCTCAAGAGGGTGAGAATTCTGATTTCTGTGTGGTTTGGGTACCAGTTGTTCATTCCTAGACAATTCCCTGGTGTCTTGTTGTTGTGGAGCAGGATCATGGCGAGGTTTCATATGTTGAATTACCCATGTCATGTTGCTTGGGGTAGTTGAACCAGGTACATCACATATTCCATCTTCCATGTTTGCTTCAATGTTTTCACTGCTTCTCACCAGTCCAAGCTCCTCATCTTCTGGTTTCTGTCTCTTATCAAGAGTGTTAGTTTCATCAAAGACAACATGTACACTCTCTTCTACACACATAGTTCTTTTATTATACACTTTATAAGCTTTACTATGTGATGAATATCCCAAGAATACTCCCTCATCACTTTTGGGGTCAAATTTTTCTAGGGAATCTTTGCCATTATTATGCACAAAACACTTGCATCCAAAAGCCCTAAAGTGGGATATGTTGGGCTTTCTCCCTTTAAGTAATTCATAGGGAGTTTTCTCTACCAGAGGTCTGGTCATGCATCTATTGATTATGTAACAGGTAGTGTTTATTTCTTCAGCCCAGAAGTTGTGAGGTAGTTTGCTAGATAGAAGCATGGTTATTGCCATGCCTTCAAGAGTTCTGTTTTTCCTTTCAACAACCCCATTTTTCTATGGGGTTCTAGGAGCAGAAAAGTTATGGTTGACACCATGTTCATCACATAATTCAGCAAACTTAGCATTCTCAAATTCAGTACCATGGTCAGATCTTATTGATGCTAGTTGATGACCTAATTGATTTTGAGTTTTCTTGACAAATGAGGTGAACATATCAAATGCTTCATCCTTAGATGCCAGGAATAAGGTCCAAGTGAACCTTGAATAATCATCAACTAGCACCATCACATATCTCTTACCACCTCTGCTCAGAGTTCTCATAGGACCACACAGATCCATATGAACCAGTTCCAACGTCCTGGTGGTACTGACTATTTTCTTACTTATGAAAGAAGACCTTACCTGTTTTCCCCTAGCACATGCCTCACAAACTTTGTCTTCCTTGAACTTAGTGTTAGGAAGCCCTACCACTAAATCTTTAGAGAGTAGTTTGTTTAGCTGATTTAGACTTGCGTGACCAAATCTTTTGTGCCACAGGAGGGGATCACTGTCCAACACACTTAGGAAAATGAGTTCATTTTCAGACAGTGTGGACAAGTCTATGACATAGATGTTATTCATTCTTTTTCCCTGCAAAACAATCTTGTCAGTAAGCAGGTTAATCACAAAACATTTTGTGGAAGTAAAGGCAACCAAGTTACCTCTGTCACAAAGTTGTGATACACTGATCAGGCTATATTTCAAGCGATCTATCAGATACACATGTTCAGTGGATCGTGTGTCGTCCTTACCTACCTTACCAACCCCAATAATTTTACCTTTCTTTCCATTTTCAAAGGAGACATTTCCTCCTTTGAGACATTCAAGTGAAAGGAACTGTTCCATGTTCCCTTTCATATGCTTTGAGCAGCCACTATCCAAATACCAAATTTGGCTGCCTCCTCTCACTTGAACCTACAAAAAGAACTAGGGGTTAGTTTTAAGAACCCAAACTAGTTTGGGTCCTTTTCTATGAGAGAATGGATGAATCAGATTTTTTCTGGCCCAATTTGGTAGCCAGTTTTTCTTTTTGACAAACCTCTCATTTTTTTGATTGGCCTGCTCTTTTGCAGTACACTCATATTTGTTGTGGCTAGTCTTACCACAATGGGTGCAGATTTTATTCTCAGGGAGAGTGAGATACTTGCTTTTGGGATCCCACTTGGGCAATTGATTTCCAAAGCCAATCCCTCTCCGGTTGCTACTATGATTCTCTTGAATCCATATCAGGGCATCAGATGATTTATTCCATTTACAGGTTCGATCTAATTCATGTTTGACTTTGCGTTTGACTTTACGAAGTTCTTCGTTAAGAGTTCTTATCTATTCATCCTTGGCATACATATTTTGTTTTAGCTTTCCCAAATTTTCTTCTAACATGATATGAGAATAATCAACAACCTTTTTACTAGATCCTAGCTTTAGCTTTAAGTTTTCAGATTTTAGTTCTAGAATCTCAGTTTCAAGTGGATGACCCTTNATCATCTATGAAATCAAGTAGCAACTTAGAGAGTTTTTCCTTAGATAGGAGCTTTACTTTGTTTTTAAGATGGGAGATACTTACCTCTGGTTCTTCATGTGAATCCTCATCAGATTCTCCAATTGCCATGAGCGCCTGATCTTCAGTCTCCCCATCTTTTGATTCCTCATCTGAACTTTCCCCCAAGCAGCAACCATAGTCTTTGTTGTGGTTTTCTTGGGTTGGACTTGTTCCTTCTTCCTGTTCCTTCTTTCATATCTCTCCTTTTTCCAATCTACTTCCCACGGAGGACAGTTTTTGATGAGATGGTTTGTCTTACCATATTTGTAGCATCCCTTGTTGGTTGTCCTTTCTGGAGCTTTTGCTTTGTTGTAGTTTCCTCCTCTAGATATGCCCTTCTTCCTCATGAGAAAGTTTCTGAATTCTTAGGTAATCATGGCCATCTCATCATCCTCCAGATCTGCTCCCTTAATGATTCTTAGTGCTAGAATCCTCTCCTTCTTTGGACCATCCATCTTCATTGTTTTCCTTCTGAGTTCAATGGCAGTGAGGTTTCCAATCAGCTCATTCAATCTCAGGGTTTCCATATTTTTGGATTCCTGGATAGCAGTGATTTTGCTTTCCCAGGAAATAGGCAAGACCCTTGTCAGGATCTTCTCAACCCTGTCCTCTTCGAGAATGACTCTTCCAAGAGACTTCAGTTCATTAGTCAAGGTTGTGAACCTTATGTACATCTCTTGGATAGTCTCTCCTTCTTTCATAGTGAAATTTTCATACTGAGAGTATAGTAGAGTACCTCTTGACCTTTTTACCCGAGGTGTTCCTTCATGGGCTACTTGCAAGGTATCTCAGATCTCTTTGGCAGTGGTGCAGCTTTGGATTCTGCTGTACTCGTATGAACCTAGTCCACACACTAGCCATTTTTTGGCCTTTGCATTTTTCTCCCATTTCTTCAGATCCTCAGCAGTGCAGTCAGCTCTAGTCTTTGGTATATCTATACCTTCAGCAGTCTTCATCATGGTAGCTAGAGGACCATCAATTACTATGTCCCAGAGTTCATAGTCTTCTCCAATCAGGTGGTCCTTCATCATGTTTTTCCACAAAGAGTAATATTGGTCATTGAAGAGTGGTGGCCTTGTAGTTGATTCACCTTCCCAGTTTCCAGGTGGTGCACTCATCTTGATCTTCTCCAAGGTGATAGCCTTTCAAGGATAACCTGCTCTGATACCAATTGATGTTTTAAACGTCAATACCACACAAGAAGATAGGTTATGTGGTATCCAATTTTTCGAGTGTTATCTCTCTGGAAGAACCTGGTTCTTCTTGGTGTTCCAACTTCTACTGTTACGGAATAATAAAAGCAGTAAAGTAAAAACACAGAGATTTTTACGTGGAAAACACCTGGCTAAAAAGGTGAAAAACCACGACCTACTCCTAAATATTATTTTCTCAAACTCTTCACTTAAACTCTGAGCCAAACGGAGTTACAACCAACAGTAGACTCAATGACAAACAAATGGAACTGTTTATTCTAGCTGGTCTGTAACCTTTGTATCGCACATTAATTCTGCTTGCAAAATCTCTGGGAATTTTGCTTTCAATTCTTCAATTATTTATAGAGTCAGTTGTTGAGTTTGTCGTTCAGTTCTGGTATAACTCTAAAGTGGTTCAGTTCTGGTACAACCGAAAATTAACTTGTGGGTAAATGATCTCGGAATGTGGTTTTTGTAGCTCAGATAGCTTCATTAGGTGATTCGGGACTTAGGAGTGTGTTCGGAATGTCATTCGAAGGTCCGGAGTAGAATTAGGCATGAATTGGCGAAATTGGATTTTTTGCGATTTCTGGCCGGCAGTGGAAAATTAGCTATCGAGTTCGGAATGGAATTCCAGAAGTTGGAATAGGTCTGTAGTGTCATTTAGGATGTGTGCGCAAATTTTTAGGCCATTCGGACGTGGTTTGGGTGGTTTCGGCACCGTTGGCGGATTTCGGAAGTTTAGAAATCCTTCGGCTTGAATTTCGATTCGATTTGGTGTTTTGATGTTAATTTTAGAGTTCCAAGGGTTCGACTAGGTTGGTATATTGATATATGTCTTGTTGGTACTTTTGATTGAGGCCCCCAGGGGCTCGGGATTGATTTTAGATGATTTCGGAAGATTGGAAGTTGGCAAAAATGCAGCAAATGGCTACTGGTGCAGGCCTTCTGGTTTGGCCGCACCTGCGGATGGGGAGCCGCAGGTGCGAAGGCTCAGGTGCGGAACACCTTGCGCAGATGCGAAAAAAGGAACTTGGCTTGGGACCGCAAGTGCGGAAGTTGGGTCGCACCTGCGGGCCCGCAGGTTCGTGTTAAGGACCACAGATGCGGAATTTTGCCTTAAGTGAGAATCTGCACCAGTGAGGAATTTTCCGCAGGTGTGGGCATGGGGTCGCAGGTGAGAGATTGCTGGGCAGAACCTATATAAGGTTGCCTTCGCGAATTTTCACTTCTTTCTTCACCATTTTTGACGGATTTTGGAGCTTTGAGCTTGGATTTCAAGGGAGGAATCAAGTGTATTCAGTGAGGTAAGCTACATGGACTTTGTATCTTGTGTTTATGATGATTATCCCATTGTTTAATCATGTTTTAGTGGAGAAATTTGGGAGATTAGGGCTTGGAATTTTACAGTATAAATTGGGGATTTGAGGGGCCTTTTGGGGTCCGATTTTGATGTATTTGGTATGCATGAACTCGTGAGAGCGTAAGGATTCTAGTTGTGTAATTTTTATCAAAATCTGAGACGTGGGCCTGGGGGTCGGGTTTAGCCAATTTGGAGATTTTTGACGTAAATTGTATATTTTCGCGTGGGCTTTGTCCCTTTAGCATATTTTGATGATATGAATTTGTTTTGAATAGATTCAGGGCGCGTTGAGGCCGAGTCGAGGAGCAAAGGCATCACGGTGTAGTTTTCATCCGGTTTGAGGTAGTAACGAACGTAAATCTTGACCTGAGGGTAGGAAACCCCGGTATTTCGTATTATTTTGATAAATGAGGTGATGCACATACTAGGTGACGAGTGTGTGGGCGTGCACCGGTAAGGATTGTGACTTCGTTCGTCCCGTGGCGACTATTAAGTCGCGTGTTTGATTTTAAATCATATGATGTTCTGTATTTTTTAGGTTTGTACTATATTTTGGGTTGTATGCCATGTTCGGGGCCTTGTGACGACCTGTTTTGACCCTCAAGGGTGTTTTACTACTATTCTCACACTGTTTTTGATAGAAAATGTAATCTCAGTCATGATTTATACTTGTTCACTATTCACATTCATGTTTATCACCTGTTTTGAAACAAATGAAAGATATTTTGGGCTGAGTCCCTGTGATTTGTGGTGAGTTGCCTGAGTGGCTTGTGAGGGTGATGACTAAGCGAGGCTGAGAGCCGAATTGTGAGGTTAGTGATGGATCGGGCTGCACGCCGCAGCGTTATATACATATATACATATATATATTGGATCGACTTGCACGTCGCAGCGTTATACATATTGGATCGGGCAGCAACCCCGCATCGATATAGCGCTTCGGCTGAATGAGCTCCTCCGGAGTCTGTACACCCCAAGTGAGCGCAGTCAACTATTTATGGATCGAGTTGCACGCCGCAACATTATATATATATGGATCGGGTTGCACACTGCAACGGTTATTATATGATACCTACTGAGTATGAGTGTTGATTGACGAGAGACGAGTCACGAGTGACTGAGAGGCTTGCCAAGAGGCTTTATTTGTGAGTGACATTGTGCCCGAGGGGCTTATTTTCTATGAAACTGCTGTTTTCACTCTTCTTTGCATTTATACCTCTAAACAATAAATGTTGAATAAATGTTTTACATGGGATTTAAAAAGGGAAACTGGAGTTTATGAAACTTTCGGAACGTAGATTCCTGACTTGATTTATTGATTTCCACTGATATTTCCTATATGATATTTACATGATTTTAAAATCTTGTCACTGCACTCAAGTCCTTATTTATATTTGTTACTTACTGAGTTGGTGTACTCACGTACTCCCTGCATCATGTGTGCAGATCCAGGTGTCCGGATCGAGTGAGACTCGGTTGTTCTCAGTAGAGTTTGTCGGAGAATGTGAGGTAGCTGCACGGCGTTCGCAGCCCCACCCTTCTCCCTCTTGTTTTTTTGTCGCTATTTACATTTTCCTAGACTTGATGTATTATGGAAATACCGTGGCAGATTTTGTGTCCTATTTTTTGTGCTTATGACTGTTGACTCCAAGTTTTGGGGATTTTTGTGCAGATGTTTTCATTGATTATCCGCAGATTTTGAAATACTAAACGTGCAAGATTTTTGATAAAGTGCGTTATTGTTTTAAATGAAAAGTACCTTGTATTATGTTCAGTAAGTTGTCTAGCCTAGTACCACGATAGGCGTCATCGCTTCCAATGTGGGTTTGGGGTCGTGACATTAAATGATTGGCATGTACCCTTAGTTGTCATTTATTTGGATTGTCTTACTGTATAGTATTCATTATTATGGTGGAATAACGGAGGATTGTGTTGTACAGTTGGATCAGGTTGCACATTGCAACGGGTAAAATAAGGGTGAATTTTGACATTGATTCTGTTATTATATGGTGGAATCGGGTTTCGCGCCGTTTATTTATTATTGTTGATAATATTATGGTGGAATAAGGGAGGATTGTGTTGTACGTTGGATCGGGTTGCGCTCTGCAACTGTCTATGTATTTCTATTTCCTTATTACGTTGTGTTGGCTTCAATATTTTCATACGAGACTCTAAGGATTGGTATTCTGGCATTTACTGGTTTTCCTTCGGAAATTGAGTTACTTTCATGTGTTAACTGCTTTAATTTGTTCCCGTATTTTCTTTCATGCCATTATCTTTATGTTGCGTACAGGTTATTGTAAGTGACTGGCTTAGCCTCATCACTACTTCGTCGAGGCTAGGCTCAACACTTATAGAGTACATGGGCTCGGTTGTACTCATATTACACTGTGCACTTCTTGTGCAGATTTTAGAGTCGGTCCTAGTGGCGGTTCATATATTACTCGGGTCTCTATGGAGTAGAGACTTGAGGTACAACTTCTCGGCGTCCGCAATCCTTAAATTCCCGTTATTCTTTATCTTAGCAGCGCTCTTTCCCTTTGACAACTATATTTCTATTCAGACCTTTATTTGTACTATTTTAATAGCTTGTGCACTTGTGACTCCAGATCCGGGATTGTACTTAGATATTTTGGTTATTATGCTACTTCGTACTTTCTTTTAGTTTCATTTCAGTTTAATTGGTTTTAATTATTTGAATTGTTAAAAATTGGCCTAAGAATTTCTCTAACGTTGGCTTGCCTAGCGAGTGAAATGCTAGGCGCCATCACGGTCACGAAGGTGGAAATTGCGGGTCGTGACAATGAGATGGAGGTAAAATATTAGAAATTATAATTCCAAAAGCAAGGCTTCCGTGGACAATGGCAACAATATCAATAACCAAGAAGATACAATTATATTGAACTTTGAATAGAAAGTAGAGTATATTTGTCATACAATGATAATAGAACTCACTATTTATAGTTGCACCTAGGGAACAAGGTCCTAGGATCAAGCCCCTCTTTAGTGTCAATTTGAAGGCCATTGAAAAATGTGTAACGACGGATATTGAATGACGTATTCCTTGTAACGGGCCGTGTACTTAACGCTACAGAATATTCCTCATTAAATGCTACCAGGTGGTAGGCATTTATTTCATCTTTATGAGTATCATTCTCTATGGTAACAGACGGGATCGTTGCTTTCGGATTCAACTATCTTCTATTTTCGGCTCCACATGATCATTTTATATAAACATATTTCACCCTATACGTGCACTTTATATGTAACAATTTACTAAATCTCAACAAATATTAGATTTGAACCAATAATTTTAACAATATAATGTTGTCTTAATAACTAAAACCACTAAATTTAAAGTTTGGATATGTGTCTGCTGCTAAGGAACTTGTTTCAGACATAGCTAACTAAGATCCCGTTTTGCTATCCAATAATGTTTCAATATTTCATTTACTGAATTTTAGTATTTGCATATATTGATCTAGCAATTAACATTTGCAGATACTGAATTTAGTATTCGAAATATATAGATATTGGTTTGAGTGAGAAAATTGTTTTCACATACGAATCTTCAATCATTGTTGTGAAGTGAGGTTAATGTCCAAACACAACTCAAATTATAAAATACTCTTTTCTTTTCAACTTCAATTGTGAATAGCCTTTTGTTTTTTCAATTGCATCCAAATATTGCCATAAAGTGTTACTAATTCAATAATTAAGAAGTTATAAGCGCACCTTGAAAAGTACCCAAACTTTACAATTATATTTGTGGCAAGTGAATATATAATCATTCTCAGGGATACTATTTAGAGATTAGTTAGTACATATTTTATCTTGGAATTTAAAATAAATATCTCAACTACGGGACAATTCAAGATATTTTTGTCATGAAAAATTGAACTGAAAAACTAAATTTCATGACGCACTGGCTAAGTTCAAAATAACAGCCCTTTAAAACGGCTATATATGTCATTTGTGCATTATATTTTTCAGGATCCATTGCTATAAGGTATCAACATGCCGCCCCACTTATCAATTATGTGACCCGCCAAAAGTGCTTGATGGTTTTATTTTTACCCCGTAATCTTCTATAACTGACAGAGATTTAATAATTTAATTTTGTAGATTCAATTCAGAACATAGTTTTGATCTGCAAACGCCACCTTGAGAGTATATACTAATTAATCACTTATGGTCGATGGACATGTTCAATTATTGATCCTTCAAGCCTACGTTGCAGCAACATTTCTCCTTCATGTTATTATAGAAATAAAGAGAGGGATTGTACTGATAATAATAAACTGGCCTGGCGTATAAATAAAACTGTTATGGAATAATATGAAATAAAGTAAAATACGGTGAATTTAGAAAGAGATAATACTAGATCCTTTCTTGATCATATTATTACAAATGAGTAGAGAAGTTTCCTAATTAAAAGAGTGTTGCTTGGTGTCAAGTAACTAGCCTTGGTGGCCAAGTAACAAATCTTGGTGAGCAAGTAACCAATCTTAATGAACTAGACTAGTTTATGACTAACTAACTTGCTCCCAAGTAATTTTATAATACATGGACATTCACTCTTAATATTATTTATAACACTCCCCATTGAATGTCCATTAGTAGATAGTGTGGCTCGTTAAAGTTTTACTAGTAAAAACCAGTGGAAAAAAATTCTAATGAAGGAAAAAGAGTACATATTATACGCTTTTCGGTTGCCTCATTAAAAACCTTGCAAGGAAAAGCTAATGAGACAAAATCTTGTAAGGGAAAAAGAGTACAACACGTATTAACTCCAATAGACAGGAGCATCACTTCACATATTTGAGTTTTCGCATCCCAATCTTGTACACTAGCTTCTTGAATGTTGAAGACGGTAGTGATTTGGTGAAAAAATAAGTCATATTATCACTTGAATGAATTTGTTGCACATTGATATCACCATTATTTTGAAGGTCATGTGTGAAAGATAACTTTGGTGAAATGTGCTTTGTCCTATCTCCTTTTATGAATTCTCTCTTCAATTGGGTTATGCATGCTACATTGTTTTCATACAAAATGATGGGTAGTTTGTCACATTTCAAACCATATTTTTCTCGAATAAGATGTATTATAGACCTCAACCTTACACATTCTCGACTTTCTTCTTGAATAGCAATTATCTCAACATGATTAGATGAAGTAGACACGAGTGATTGCTTAGTGGATCGCAAAGATATGGCAGTACCTTTACATGTAAACACATAGCCTTTTTGAGATCGAGTCTTGTGTGAGTCAGATAAATACCTAGCATCTGCATAATCAACAAGATCGGGACTGCAATCATTGACATAAAATAAACCCATGTTGGTAGTCACTTTTAGATACCACAATTTGTGTTTGATTCCATTCCAATGTCTCCTTGTAGGAGTAGAGCTATATCTTTCTAAGACATTAACTGAAAAAATTATGTCAGACCTTGTAGTGTTAGCAAGATACATTAGTGCACCAATTGCACTAAGATATGGTACTTCAGTACCAAGAAGCTCTTCATTCTTTTCTTGAGGTCGGAACAGGTCCTTATTCACATCAAGTGATCGAACAACCATCGGAGTATTTAATAGATGTGCTCCATCCATGTAAAATTATTTCGGTACCTTTTATATGTTAAATTGATGAACAAAAACTCCATTTGCCAAATGTTCAATTTTCAACCCGAGACATAATTTTGTCTTTCCGAGATCTTTCATCTCTAATTCCTTCTTTAGATAATCAATTGTCTTTTGGAGTTCTGCAGGAGTCTCAATAAAGTTTATGTCATCAACATATACGGCAAGTACATCAAACTCTGATGTTGTTTATTTTATAAAAATACATGGACAAATGACATCATTTATATAACCTTACTTTAATAAATACTCACTAAGGCGGTTATACCACATTCTTCATGATTACTTTAGACCACACAATAAACTTTGCAATTTGATTGATAACCTTTACCGGGACTTTGAGTTATATGTGTCAGGCAGTTTAAATCCATCGAGAATTATCGTGTATATTTCGTTATCAAGTGTGCCATAAATGTAGGCTATAACCACATCCAATAAATTTATGCCAAGCTTTTCATGGACAGCAAAACTAATGAGATAACGAAATGTTATTTCATCCATAACAGGTGAATATGTCTCTTCATAATCGACACCAAGCCTTTGTGAAAATCCGTGTGCAACAATGCGTGTCTTATATTTTTGTACCTCATTTTTCTCATTTCTCTTACGTACAAAGACCCATTTATATCCAACTGGCTTAAAACCATTAGGTATTTGAACTACATGCCCAAAAACTTCTCGGTTCGTAAGTGAATCCAACTCAGATTGGATTGCTTCTTGCCATTTTGGCCAATCACATCTTTATTGACATTCTCCAACAGATTGAGGTTCAAGATCCTCATTATCTTGCATAATTCTAGATGAAACATTGTATGCAATGACAAAATCCACCACTTCATTCAGTCGATTCAAATTTGTCTCAATATCGATTGGATTTATTGTGTTACGCCCCAAAAAAAAATCAAAGTGTTTTAAGACCATTAAGAAGGTTGACGGGTGCTAATTATATTAATTCGGGTATGAACATGACTAATAATATGAAGAATAACAATTTATCATGATAATATATGTATGAGATGCATTAAGAATGGTTTATGGTCTAAGAAGAGCCCTAAGGATAAGTCAAGTTGAAAATTATATGATGGGGTAAAGTTTCAAGTGAGTTCGCACAAGACCTAACTCCAAACGAGTATAAATCTAAATATATGAAGATTTATATGGTGTATGACCTGTAAAATGATAGGTTTATGTGGTTTGTTTCTAATTCTTCAAACCGTTCGTCATTTGGAGGTTTCTACAAGGAGTTATGACTTTTTTACTAAAGGATAGCAGAACAACTATGTGAGTCTTGCTACGCCTACGCATCACAATAGCGTAGTCAACGCGGCATGTGTAGGCAAATCCAACAACTGAAATTTGAAGAGGAATGGAAGGCCACTCTGCATATCCTTTGTGCATAGCCTATGCAGCCATCAGACCCATTTTTAAAGTGTAGAAATAAGGGATTTAGAGAAAGAAATAGTTAGTCTTCAACTTGGAATGGATTTCTAAAGAGAAGGAGGAGATCTCCTTCCATAGATACACTTAAAGGTAAGTTATTTTGGTACAAGGATGATTATATAACATCATTTATTGATAATATTAATATTTTTATGGATCAAACCCATAGGAAATGGGTTGAATCTTCAAGAACACCAAAAGAAAAAAAGTGAGATTCTTTACCAAGAAGTAATTCCTTTACTTGAACTTCATATATATGTTATATTGGAGTATGTGTAGAATGTTTATAAGTTTTATTTGAAGTTGTAATGTGATATTGTATGAACCCTAAGGGTGGGTCTTGAGAATACCCTTTTGGGTAAAGAAGAATATGTATAGTGATGAATTGATATAAATGGAATTGTTTTCTAGTGATTCCAATGGACATGATAACTTAATTGATGAATGAATTGAGTTGGGAATCACCATTTGGATAAGATATAATACTAGTTCTTGAAATGAGTGTTCTTGAACCTAGAGTTTTGTTGGAGAAGACAATGAATAGTAACTTGATAATGTTGGGTAATTAACGTAGTATTATTCATGACCCCAAATGTGTATCAAATAATAAGAATGGAATTGAATAGGCTGAGTTCTATTGGATAATTTCGGATGGTTGGAGGCTTGTTCTCAAATTGTGAAGTCCAAATGGATATTTATGAACCTTTTCGTATATGTAATGGTAAATATTGAATTGTGTGTGATATTTGGAGATTTTAATCAATTGCAGTATTGTAATATTTTTAGAGCTTGAAGTTTGACGTAAGTTGATTAAGACTTACTCTTCTTGAGGAATTTTCATTAAAAGCATATCTTAAGTTGATACATTTTATTAATTGTAAATATGCATCCGAACTTGTGGGGACAGACGGAAAACAGATCACCATGTATTTCTAAATTGTTGCTTATGAAGTGTCATGTAATTTTATAAGAATCTTGTTTTAAAAAGTTATTGGCAAAATGATACTTAAGGAAATTACTGGACCATGCCATTTCTATAGGCATGGTCTGTAACGAAACATAATCGAGTCAAACATTGAGCCTATAGACATGGTTGCTAACACATAATGGCTGAACACAATAAGACACATAGAAGCATGAATTATAACATATAACATTCAACATCACAACATTAATCCTATAGGCAGTATTTCTACCCCACTTTATAGAAAATATAAAATATGAACCATTTTCCATTTTTACTAACACTCCAGAATTGTTATTACAAATAATTATTACAGACCAGAATGTGATGAATGGATTATAAAGTAAGTAAAACTTTAGGGAGCCTACAGTAGGCCCAAATACACCTGGACAAGTCAGGCCTTCAACTCATATTAGCTCCAAAAGTCCATGTTCATAGATGCACAATAACCAATGGTGAATCATTCGCCCATATTTCAAGGATAAGCATACAGAACCCAAATCTCAAGTGTGTCAGAGTTCCCAAGGGCTTCAGGAACCCAGGGCAGTGCTCACACTAGAGAAATTGATTAGAAACAGTTCAAGAAATACTAGGGACCAAATCATAGTGTGTCAGAGTTCACAAGGGTCTCACATGAACCCTAAGTAGTGCTCACACTAGGAAGGCCAGAGGACAGAACCTAAAAGCTTTAAGAGTGAGAATTCAGGAGGATCAGACAGAGTATGATGGGATTAGGGGATACACTTAAGGAAAAAATCACATATAGAGCATGTACAGACAAACATCAAACATATTTAAACCTAAGCATACTTAATCAAATTTTAGGAATTAAAAAAGTCACGTGCTAATAAGGCCAGTTTATAATCATGTTCACAGTGATAATAGAGATTTTAGATCATTCTAAGTCATAGAAAGGAAACACATTGATTAGCAGTAGGTAAGGAACTGATTAAGATAGTTTAACAGAGGTATCATAACATAGTGAGAACAGAACCCAAACAGGCCATATTATAACAGGTTCAACAAACAAACTTATAAATCTGTTAAGGCACACACATGTACATGGCTAAAAAGGTATGAAAACATGTTTAACTCTAAAATATAGTCCTCAATAACACAGCGTTAGGCATATTTCATTAATCAATTCAAACTAAGTTCAACATGTTTTAACTATGGGTAATAACATCTAGGATAACATGGCCTAATAGCAGTAACACCTTGAGCAGATAATCATAATGAAATAACAAAGGATTTAATGATTCACCAGTTAAGATGAAATAGGGAGAAAGGAATCCAACATAAGCAAAACACTTGAGGATTTTTGGCCTTGGCTTTCAGCCGGCCAGGAATCAAAACACAGAATAGGATTTCTCAAGAGAGTAGGAGTACACAAATTTTGTTTATAGTAGTAAAAGGTTTTCGAATTCTGAATCTCTTTTTTTTTCTAAGGGGAGTGGGAAGGGGTTTAAATAGTGCAGAAATTAGAACATAAACATGAAAAATAGTTGGTTTAAACACCAAAAAAGGCAAGCGATTAAATCAAGAAAAATTGAAACCCTAAAATTTTAGGTAAAGAATATACAAGATTGGCACAATAAACATAGATGAAAATTTATTTAAAGGAAGCAGAGAATCGAACTAGACTGATTCGAGTAAAAGGGGTCTGAAATCCTAATTTGGGGTAAACCACAAAATCAGCAGACAATAAAGGCCAAGAATCACGTATTAACCTAAAAATGAACGTAGACAGGGATTATTCAAAAGAAACATAGGTTTGAACCAGCTTAGTTAAAGGAAAGGAACATATATCAGCATAAAGATAAACATAGATAGAAAATTATTCAAAAGGAAACCTCGAATCGAACCAGATTTGATTCGAGTAAAAGGGTCTGAAACCCAAAATTAGGTAAGTGAAGGAAATCGACAAAAAATCAGCAGATTCACAAGTAATAGCATGAATATAGACGGAAAATGCTAGAAATTAGAGTTTGAACCAATTTAGGTTCGAATCAAAGAAAAATCTAGAACCCTAACATTTAGGGTTTAGTGCGAAGCAAGTGAGATATGAGAGAATCAGTACAAAATAACGCGTTTGAACTCGAGGTTTTCCAAATTCAAGAGGTAAATATTTCTTTGGACAGAATCAAAGTGGGGTTCTTGCCATGTTTAGGCAAGTACATAAGTTATCCCATAATATAGCATCAAACAAGGAAAAACCACATAAATGGTAAAGGTATAGGGAAATAATCCTATTAAGAACGCTATTTGGGTAAATTTGGGTAAGGCAGCGGAATTAGGGTCCATCAGTGGAGGAGAAATAAGAGTGGCAGATTTAGGAAATGAAGATTAGGGTAGAGCGGAGGGAGATATAAGGAAAGGGGGTCGTTACTTGTGAGTCGTTGATCATTTTGATCAACAGATGGGATTAAGGTAGACTGGGTTGGGTTTTTAATTGAATGGGTAAGGGTATGTGGGTTAGGAGTATTGGGCTTGGGCTGGTTTGGATAGTTTTAGGTCCGAATTTAATTAAAAATGGGGCTAGATTTTAAATACCAAAATATAACCAATAAATAATTTGTAAAAATAAAAATATCATTTGTGCTTAAAAATAATAAAACAATTATTTAACATTATAAAAGTATAAAAAGATTATTTTGGCATAAATAAAGTAATTATAAATGCATATAGGCTATTATTGCAAATATGCAATTTTAGCCCTTAAAATGCAAATGTAATTATGACAAATATGCCAAAAATATTTAAAACTTAATATGGGTGTAATGATGAGCTTATATGATAAAATCATCATAAAATAATTTTTGAGGTAATTAATGAGTATTTATATAATAAAAAATACAGGAATAAATTGATTTAAAGCCTTTAAAAATTATTGAAAATTATGAAAAATGCTTGTTCCTGCTTGTAAATCAAATGATGATGCATGTACACTATTTTAAAGGTATATATATATTTGAAAAATATGAGGAAAAATTGGGTATCAACAGCTGCCCATCTTTACCCGGGAAGGATGATAGAGTTGTCGGGTAAAGAAAATGATGACTGATTTTGACTGAATGGAATGTTTTGAGAAATATAGGCCGCACTCTGGTCTTTGACTGCCTACATATCCCTGGTTTTATAGGAATCGGGCCATTTGTAGTTCTGGATCCGACGGTGGAATAAACCGATGGAGTTGTTGTAAGAACGGAATGAATATTCTGGATGGGACAAATCGGGATTGAGAATGGTTACGGATATTTGAGTGGGAATTTGGAGAGGATGGGTAACGGATGGTGATCGATTACGTTTGAAATAATTGCAGGATATGAGCATTGAATGGAAACCGGACCGAGGATTGCTCCAGTTATGAGAACGGTTGCTTCCCGGATTTCCTGCAAACTCAAAACACAATGCGTTCATATAGATTATCGCATAAATTTAAACATGATGTAAATTTCCTTTGGACCATGGATATTGTCTTCGGACGGTGAGGATGACGTCCTTAGACCTTGATGTCCAGGGCCATGAATTGTGCGGTAAAGGATTCGCAGGCCATGAAATGATGTTCTCGAGCTATGAAGATGGTGCCTCTAAACCATGATGCCTTTGAATAATAATGTGTGAGATTAGGAGCCTTAGTCCATGGCATGTTTTCGTCCGTCTATGAGGATGATGCCTTCAAACTATGACGCATTTGGACAAATTGGCTATATATCAGTGCATGAGGTGCAAAGACATGATGCTTGAAATGAAACAAGACAGAGCATAATGCAAGGTTTTGGAAATAGAGTGACATTTGTGGTTATGAAAAGAGAGACGATGCTTAGTATCATGCAAGATTGGAGACAATTCTAAGTCTCATGCAGGGGAAGGCAATGCTTAGCCTTATGTAGGATTTGAGACAATGCTTAGTCTCATGCAGGGGAAGGCAATGCTTAGCCTTATGTAGGATTTGAGACAATGCTTAGTCTCATGCAGGGGAAGGCAATACTTAGCCTTATGCAGGATTTGAGACAATGCTTAGTCTCTTGTAGGGGAAGGAAATGCTTAGCCTTATGAAGGAATTGAGACAATGCTTAGTCTCATGCAGGGGAAGGCAATGCTTAGCATTATGCAATTGAGGAGGCAGGGCTTAGTCTCATGCAAGATTTGAGACAGTGCTTAATCTCATGCAATGGGAAAATAGTAAGTAAGAGCGGAGTATTTCTCAGCTGTAGATGGGTCCGGTAGCTTTGTGGTTGTGAAGATAATGATTCTAAAGTGAGCACGTACCTGCGACTATTCCTTGTGCCTGCATCCAAAGAAAAATCGTGAGTTTTGGGGGGGGAGGTTGGCCTGTGTCTTTTCATGTTTGCTTTGCTCCACTCCGCACTAGAGTCATGTTCGAGTTACCATGGGTAGCAATTGGCTAAAACATAAAATTTCGAAAAATACTTATGCATAATTTTCAAAACATAGTAATATACGATTTAAAAGATGATTAAATAAACCAGTAACTGTGACATTATTAGAGACATTGCAACCTTCTTGACATAGAATTTTGAGGGTCCTCCTCAATTCTTCCCCAGTTATCTAGACGAACTTCTGGCTATTCCGCATATGGTGTCGTTGGCTGAACTTGCTTCGAAATTTTGAGGGTCTTCCTCAAAATTCTGCCCTAGTTTCTGATTATGGGAAAAATGGAAATTTTATTGTATTGTGACCAAACCCACAGTGTTTCCTACGTATCCCCTCTTAAGCGGGAATCAGTTCAAGCGTAGTTCAAATACATCATATAAAGAAATGCAAACAATTTAAACATAGTATCTTTTGACTGCATCTGAATTGATAGGCTTTGACCAAATTTCTCTGTCCAACTCTGTGAGTAGGAGTGCTCCTCATATCAGTACCATGTGAACCATATAAGGTCCTTGCTAATTGGGTACGAATTTCCCTTTGGCTTCATCCTGATGTGGAAAGATCCGTTTCAGCACCTGCTGCCCCAGTGTGACTTGTCTAGGTTTGACCCTTTTGTTGAAAGCTCTAGACATTCTGTTCTGATAGAGCTGACCATGACACACTGCATTCATTCTTTTCCCATCAATGAGAGATAATTTCTCATAGCGGCTTCTTATACATTCTTCATTACTGAGTTCAACTTCTTGTATGATTCTCAAACATGGAATTTCTACCTCGGCGGGGATGACGGCTTCAGTCCCGTAGACCAATAGATAAGGGGTTTCCTCGGTTGACATGCGAAATGTGGTACGGTATCCTAATAAGTCAAATGGTAACTTCCCGTGCCATTGTTTGTGATTCTCTACCATATTCCTTAATATCTTCTTGATCTTCTTGTTGGCAGCCTCCATGGCTCCATTCATTTGGGGTCAGTATGCTGTGGAGTTTTTATGCTTGATTTTGAAGGTTTCACACATAGCTTTCATCAGATCACTATTTACATTGGCGGCATTGTCAGTAATGATGGATTCTGGAACCCCTAATTGACAAACAATATGATCCACAACAAAATCTGCGACGACTTTCTTGGTTACAGCTTTGTAAGATGCAACTTCAACCCATTTTGTGAAATAGTCGATGGCCACTAGAATGAACCTGTGCCCGTTTGAAGAGGTGGGCTCGATTGTTCCGATGACATCCATTCCCCAGGCAGCAAAACGCCAAGGTGCGCCTGTTGCATTAAGTTTGTTTGGAGGTACCTATATCATATCTACGTGTATCTGGAACTGATGACATTTCTGGACATACCTGATGCAGTCTGTTTCCATAGTCATCCAAAAGTATCCGGCTCTAAGTATCTTCTTGGCTAGGACGAAACCATTCATATGTGGGCCGCAAGTTCTGGCGTGTATCTCTTCAAGCAGTTTGGAGGCTTCTTTGGCGTCGACACACCGTAATATCCCTATATTTGGAGTTCTTCTATACAGAATTCCTCCACTCTGGAAGAAATTGTTAGAAAACCTCCGAAGTGTGCGTTTTTGGGTATGGTTTGCATGCTCTGGATATTCTTTTTTTGCCAAATATTCCATGATATCGTGGAACCATGAATTCCCATCTATTTCTTCTTCAACATGAGCATGGTAAGCTAGCTGATTATGAATTATCATCGAATGGGATCAATGAAATTCTTGTCCGGGTGTTGTATCATGGAGGACAAAGTGGCCAGTGCATCTGTGTGACGACCCGACAGGTCGTTTTGAGTATCTACACTTCGCTTGGTATTTTGAGAGATCGTGTATCTCCGTGTTATGTTATGGGACTTGTTGGTATGTTTGGACGTGGTCCCGAGGGTCTCGGGTGAGTTTCAGATAGGTTTGGGCTGCGTTGCGCTCGTTTATCTTATTTTTCGACGTCGTTTCCTCAAGCATGAATGGTAACACATTAAGTAAACGAGCTCCGATTTCTATTTTAGATGAAGATTTAAATCCGTATCGTAATTACGGAGCCATAGACAAAAAAATTGTCGAATTTGGACATCATATGAGGAATTTACAGTCATTGAGGGCTTCTTGAATCATTGTCGAATTTGGACATCATATGAGGAAAAATTGTCGAATTTGTGGAAGTACTTGAATTGTACGGCCCTTGAGGGCTTCTTGAATCATTGTTGGCTTAAAAATTCAGTGATCAAAATATGTTGGATTATTCGTTTGAACACTCTTCTCGATGTTATTTACACTTCCTGCCTTGCCATTTTATTTTTATTTATATGCTTGGTGAGGAAGAGTGTAAAGCACGAAGGGTGATGATGTGACATTGTTTATATTCATTATCATGTGAGGAAGAGTGAAAACCACGAAGGGCGATGTCGTGTCATTGCTTATATCATTACCATGTAAGAAAGAGTGTAAAGCACGAAGGGTGATGCCGTGCCATTTCATATACATTATCATGTGAGGAAGAGTGTAAAGCACGAAGGGTGATGTCGTTCCATTTCATATACATTATCATGTGAGTAAAAGTGTAAAGCACAAAGGGTGATATCGTTCCATTTCATATACATTATCATGTGAGGAAAGAGTCTAAAGCACGAAGGGTGATGCCGTGCCATTTTATATACATTACCATGTGAGGAAAGAGTGTAAAACACGAAGGGTGGTGTCGTTCCATTTCATTTATATTGTTATGGTTTTAATACTGCGAGGTCATGGCACGAAGGGTGTTTCCGTGCAGGTGAGGATGAGGGGCATGCATTATGATGTGATATCTGTTTTTTGTGTATACATTCCTCCTTTACCTTGATTTTTCATTGTCTCCATTATACTTTGTGTGATATGTTGTTATTGTCCCGTACTTGATCTCTATCTCAATTGTTTTTGTGTTGTCCATGTCTTTTACTTGCTTAACTTGCATATGCCATGCCTATTTCCTGATTTTATAATTATACTCATGTTGTATTTATTCTGTTGTACCATAGTGTAAGTATTCCACCATGCTAGTCCGTCACGTCCTTACTTGTTAACTTGTGAAGATCATGTGTTTCCTTCTTGCTTGCTATATTGTACTTAGACCTCCATCATGCCAATTAATTGAAATTATAACCCTTTTTTTCTAATTGTGGTCATTATCTCTGTGCTCTCTGCTTAGTCTGTTACAGATGTTCTTCTGTACATTCTCGTGTATTATCAATGCTTGCATATTCCCTTCCTTGTCATTTTTATTCTCAGTATTTCTATCATTTGGTTGGTATTCTTTTACACATATATGGTGAGTATGAGATAAATACATGAAGGGTGTTGCCCTGCCGTTAGACTTGATGTCTTGAGTACTTTATCACCCTAAGAAAGTATATGAGGTGATTGTTGTGGTTCATGGGCTTTCGTTCTAAGGAAAGGGCTGTTTGAGATGTTGGAAACTTTTAAATTGTGATTCTTTCTTATACTCTTCTATTTCCTGTCACAGTCGCATTTGGTACTCTATTTTATTATTCTGCCTTTTGGTTCTATTGCTAGTTTACATTATATTGTTTATTAATGAGTATCTTTTAACTAAAAATCTCGTCATTACTTCGACGGGGTTAGTCAAGATAATTACTAGTACATAGGGTCGGTCGTAATGATACTGCACTTCTGCACACTCTGTGCAGACTGTTGGAGCGGAGCTGCTGAAGAAGTTGGGAGCTGACTCAGAATATGTTCGTTTATTCTCTATAGACGTTGCCACTTGTCCCTGGGTAGTGTTAGATATTATTAATCTCTTCATGTAGTTTTCAAACAAAATGTGTATTTATTCGTACCATCTTTGTATATTCTAAGTCGTAGAGGATCATGAGTCGTACTACCAGTTCTTGGGAAGAGTTTGTAACATTTCAGATAAATCCTAATTAAATTTTCTATAAGTTTATTTAGTTTGTTTCTTTTTGTTAATTGGCTTACCTAGCAGGTCAAGTTAGGTGCCATTATGACCTATGATTTTTGGGTCGTGACAAGGTGGTATCAGAGCCCTAGGTTTGTAGGTTCTACGAATCATGAGCAAGTGTCTAGTAGAGTCTTGCGGATCGGTATGATGACGTCCATATCTATCTTCGGGAGGCTACAGGGCATTTAGGAAAAATTTCCCTTTCTTCTTTCCTTATTGTACGGCCTTGTTTCATCTTGAAACCTACGACTTTGACTCCTACCAATCGCTCATATGTGGTGTTGTTCACTCAGTATTCGTTATGTGCCGACAATTGGTGATGTTGCAGATAGATTACAATGTGTTGTCTAGCCTTAGAAGCAGATGTAGTGTTAATCTTCTAATTGTTCATTTGTGGTATGAGGCGGGTTGATATGTCTAGTTAGTAAGCAAAGATTTGCGAACTTTGGCTGGTGGCTTGGTTATTGTGACTATGGTGGGTTCATGGCAAGGTGTCAATTTGAGTATAACCGGTGGGCCATCTCCTGCATGATGAGTTTGGATCATGTGTCTCCTCTGAGGTTTCCATTCGATGAAGTGCATATGTGATCATTTCAGAGCATTTGGGGAAGTTGTTTGACTATTGCAATGATGGATAAGCGCTTGGCAGAGTCTTCGGGGCGTTCTATAACCAGTATTGCATGAGTTTTTGAAGTATTCATCTAAATAGTCGTGTGGGATGGGGGCATGCTTTGAAGATATGGTACCTTGGGTTGCTGATGGGGTGTTCTATGGCTTCGAGATAAGTGGCGGAGTCTTCTAAAGACGATCGGATTGTAGGGTCATGGGCAGTATCAATTTTCGGACAGGGAGATTGCTTGGTTATTTCTTTGGATGGGCATATTCTGGTGTAGCACGGGTTGCTTGACGCATATTAGTTGTGTATCAAAGATCAGAGTAAGATGAGTGGTTATCGAGAAGGTTCTGGCAAGTTCCAGGTCTTATGTAGCCTTTAAGGGCTTTTGGATTTGTCTACGGATGGGCTTGAAAATGGAAGTGCATGGTAATTGGATCTTCGGTGTTTCCTTGTCAAGAAGAGTCTACATGTCAATGTTAGAGTGATGCAATAAATGGATTTGGGTTCCCTAGAAGTTCCCTCAGGGTGATCGTATCACATTGAGTTACTTTTAGGTTGGCAGTCTGTGTGACTCGATTGAGTTAGAGGCGATTGCTTCTCATTACTCGATTATGTATTACTGAGTTCCGGAGAATTTATCATGGTTATGACCACAGTCGGAGTTTATATTTTCTACAGGTATGGAAGCTATATTTCGTGTGGTGATGTTCTCCTTGATTGAGTTAAATGAAAAATTCTCAAGTGATGAGGTGTTCAATTTGCTTATGGTTCAGAGTTGACTGTGAGACTTTCATAGTGTTGCGAGTTAGCATGTTAGAGGCGATTCACCGTGTGGGGTTGAAAGTTTGCATGTACAAGGTTGAAACTTAGTTTTGGAGGGAAGGATACGAGTTCTTGATGTCTCGGACAATTTCAGGTGTTTGAAGTCTTGTTGGCACTATGGGATTCCTATCGAAGTAGATTCGCCTGTTGGAAAGAACATTGTGTTTCGACTTATGGGTGATTATCCGTGAGAAGATGGAGTATGAATTACGTGTCAGCTATTTGAGAAGTGGTGTTGAGATTGGGTATGAAAATTCTTGTATTCGTGAGGCTCTAAGATTGAATGTTCTTTTTGGCGGACTATTCGTTCATTGTTAGTTGTGAATGTGTGTAGAAGATTGGATGATTAATGGTAGGTGTTATGGAAAGGTTGCTATAGACATTTGGAAGGTTTATTACATGTTTGAGGATGGCCGGAATTTGGTTAGGGGATTATTTTGAGCCCAGTGAGGGTGTGTAATCTGTATCAGACTGGATTTTCTTGCTCTTGCGCAGTTTTTTCCACATGTATATCATCGGGTAGAATGGATGTTATTTTCGCCTTGGTTTATGTTATATGTCTCTCTCTTATGCCACAAGGGGTTATGAGGGTTACATGATTCTTCTCACGCATATTATGATTCGGTTTAGGCCTCATGGAACTGTGGGCGAGGTGGCCTTGTGATGTTGCTTATCTTATTGCACCACAGTTGTTCTTGTCTTTCTCAGTATTGTTTGTACCTAATAATTTCCCCACATTTGTATTATGTGCATTCTGTTGTGCTCGATGTTAACGCACATGTGATCGGTGAGCCGAGTATTATGGCTCGATGGGTACCTTGTATGGATTGATATGATGGGATCGGGTTGCACGCCGCAACAGTACATTGATGAAATATGGCTCCTTATTTTTATTTCGTGTCTTTTGCTTTCACCTTGTTGAGAATAGTTCATAGTAAAATGCTAAAATTTCCCTGCCTGCTTAACTTGCTTAGTAGTTTTCTTATTTAGCTTTCTTACTGTTATCTGTCATATCTGAATTATTACTTGGTAGTGTACAGAACCGGGTTGTGTGTGGATCCATATGTTT
The DNA here is from genome assembly GCA_005239505.1 of Nicotiana paniculata. NCBI lineage: Eukaryota > Viridiplantae > Streptophyta > Magnoliopsida > Solanales > Solanaceae > Nicotiana > Nicotiana paniculata. The sequence goes on along the minus strand of ML349946.1, from coordinate 17,118 downwards.
ATTGTTGAAGCTTGTCAGTGCGGTTGTTCGTATTGGCTGAGTTGAGGTGTCTAGCCCTGAGATTTGCGCTATTGTATTGGGATAAGGAAGGTTTGGAAGAATAACACTATATTTTGTTGAGGATGTGAACAATGGCCCTGGTCGGGCGAGTGAGTTTCTTGGCTTATTGATCAGATGAGTGGTTAAGCAGCATGCGTGTTTCTTTGATTACCGGTAGCGTATGAAGGTTTTGAATGAGTAACTAATCAATATGATATTTGCTATCGGTGCCGGATTTGTTTTGGGCGATAATGGTGGTCAGCAATCCCTACTGTGAGTGTCATGCTTTGGTACAACTGGTTCAGAATTATAAAGTATCTGGTTGTGGGATTAGGGTCTTGTAATGAATTCTTGATGATAGAGATTGAGTTCTAAGATTTAAGGACCAAGGTCGAAATAAGGATCTCTACTTATGTTGTGTTGTAAGTCTTACGTTGATCAGGGTGACGTGGGATCACCCCGAGTTTATGCCTAGTAAGGTTAAACCGTGATTTGGTAGCTTGGAAAGACTCCTGGCACGTTCGAGGACGAACGTGTGTTTTAAGTGGTGGAGAATGTGACGACCCGACAAGTCATTTTGAGTATCTGCACTTTGCTCGGTATTTTGAGGGCTCGTGTATCTCTGTGTTATGTTATGGGACTTGTTGGCATGTTTGGACGTGGTCCCGAGGGGCTCGAGTGAATTTCAGATAGGTTTGGGCTGCGTTGCGCTCGTTTTTCTTATGTTTCGACGTCGTTTCTTCAAGCATGAATGGTACCACTTTAAGCAAATGAGCTCCTATTTCTATTTTAATTGAAGTATTAAATCTGTATCGTAATTACGGAGCCATAGACAAAAAATCGTCGAATTTTGACATCATATGAGGAATTTATGGTCATTTTACTAAAAATTATGTTACCAGATTTTTTCCAGATTAATTATAAAATAGCCACTGACGGTGTATTTAAAAATCTGCACTATTTGCAAATATTAAAACCTACATACCTCATTCATTATAAGATAAAATTGAGTGATTCAAAAGCCTAACTAGAATATAATTTCACAAGTAATCTATTGGAGTCATAAAAAGCGAGTTTCGAGATCATTTGGCACGAGAAAAGAGGCAGAATAACTGGCAGAAAATATATAAAACTAGGGTTTGTTCATTCAGTCATATTTTAAGTTGGAGAGCTCGGATTTGGGCGATTTTAGAGGGGATTTTCACCATATGGATTGGGGTAAGTGTTCTCTACTCGATTTTGGTTATATTTCATGAATCCATCTTCGTTTTTGGGATTTGATTGATGATTTCAAAGTGAAATTTGGGGGCTTTTTCCTAAAGTTTCATAATATGAATTTTTGTGTTTTGAACATCGATTTGGAGTCGGAATTGAGTTGAAAATAGTATGGTTGAACTCGTAATTGAATGGGTTGTCGGATTTTGTGAGTTTTATCGAGTTCCAAGGCATGGGCCCGCGTGTGATTTTTGGCCGGATTTGGGATTTGTTTTAGGATTCGATTTTTATCATTTGGAATTGTTTTCTTGGGCTTTAGTTGATGTATTTGAGTTGCTTTTGGCTAGTTTTGAGATGTTCGGAGGTCACTACGCACGTGATGGCATTTTTGGAGCATCACTTGGCTTGCTCGGTATTGTAATTGACTTGTTCGAGGTAAGTGTTTTGTCTAACTTTGTTGGGGGAATTTTTCCTCCTAATTGCTATTGTTTGCCACATGCGGGGGTCATATATATATGAGGTGACGAGCATATATGTATGTGTCAGGGTTAACCATGCTTGGGGGTAGATTGCACTATAATTGTGTTTTCTAGAATTTCGTAATTTCCTTAATTCATGCCTTACATGTTTTACCGTTATTAAGAACGTCGTATGAAATGTTAGTAATCAAGACTTATCCTAATATCACTTGATCAAATTTGATAGAATTCTGAGAATACATTAATGTGTCTAGTTTGGTTCATCTCTATGCGTAATCACTACTGCCTTGCTACGGTTGATATTTGAGGTGCTGGATTCTATACTTGTGTTACTGATAAAATGTGAAATTTGTGAAAGTACTTTAATATACGGCCCTTGAGGGCTTATTGAATCATTGCTGGCTTAGAAATTCAGTGATCAAAATATGTTGGATTATTCGTTTGAACACTCTTCTCGATGTTATTTACACTTCCTGCCTTGCCATTTTATTGTTATTTATATGCTTGGTGAGGAAGAGTGTAAAGCATGAAGGGTGATGACGTGCCATTTTTTATATTCATTATTATGTGAGGAAGAGTGTAAACCACGAAGGTTGATGTCGTGTCATTGCTTATATCATTATCATGTGAGGAAGAGTGTAAATCACGAAGGTTGATGCCGTGACATTTCATATACATTATCATGTGAGGAAGAGTGTAAAGCACGAAGGGTGGTGTCGTGTCATTTCATATACATTGTCATGTAAGGAAGAGTGTAAAGCACGAAGGGTGATCCCATGTTATTTCATATACCTTATCATGTGAGGAAAGAGTTTAAAGCACGAAGGGTGATGTCGTGCCATTTCATATGCATTACCATGTGAGGAAAGAGTGTAAAGCACGAAGGGTGATGTCGTTCCATCTCATTTATATTGTTATGCTTTTAATGTTGCGAGGTCATGGCACGAAGGTTGTTTCTGTGCATGTGAGGATAAGGGGCATGCATTATGATGTGATATCTGTTTTTCATGAACACATTTCCTCCTTTACCTTGATTTGTCATTGTCGCCATTATACATTTTGTGTGATATGTTGTTATTGTCCTGTACTTGACCTTTATCTCAATTGTTGTTGTGTTTTCCATATCTTTTACTTACTTAAATTGCATATGCCATGCCTATTTCGTGATTTTATAATTATACTCATGTTGTATTTATTCTGTTGTACCATAGTGTAGGTCTTCCACCATGCTAGTCCGTCATGTCCTTACTTGTTAACTTGTGAAGATCATGTGTTTTCTTCTTGCTTGATATATTGTACTTGGACCTCCATCATGCTAGTTAATTGAAATTATAACCCCTTTTTTCTAATTGTGATCATTATCTCTGTGCTTTCTTCTTAGCCTGTCACTGATGTTCTTCTGTACATTCTCATGTATTATCAATGATTGCATATTCCCTTCCTTGTCATTTCTATTATCGGTATTTCTATCATTTGGTTGGTATTGTTTTACACATATATGGTGAGGATGAGATAAATACACGAAGGGTGTTGCCTTGTCGTTAGACTTGATTTACTGAGTCCTTTATCACCCTAAGAAACTACATGAGGTGATTTTTGTGGTTCATGGGCTTTCGTTCTAAGGAAAGGGTCGTTTGAGATGTTGGAAACTGTTAAATTGTGATTCTTTATGATACTCTTCTATTTCCTGTCACAGTCGCATTGGGTACTCTATTCTATTATTCTACCTTTTGGTTCTATTGCTAGTTTACATTATAGTGTTTATTAATGAGTATCTTTTAGCTAAAAATCTCGTCACTACTTCGACGGGGTTAGTCAAGATAATTACCAGTACATGGGGTCGGTTATACTGATACTACACTTCTGCACACTCTGTGCAGACTGTTGGAGCGGAGCTGTTGAACAAGTCGGGAGCTGACTCAGAAGATGTTCGTGCATTCTCTATAGAAGCTGCCACTTATCCTTGGTGGTGTTAGACATTATTAATTTGTTCATGTAGTTTTCAAACATAATGTGTATTTATTCATACCAGCTTTGTATATTCTAAGTCTTAGAAGCTCATGAGTCGTACTACCAGTTCTTGGGAAGAGTTTGTAACATTTCAGATAAATCCTAATTAAATTTTCTATAAGTTTATTTAGTTTGTTTCTTTTAATTAATTGGCTTACCTAGCAGGTCAAGTTAGGTGCCATCATGACCTATGATTTTTGGGTCGTGACAATCTGCAAATTCATTCTAGATTCTGGGGACATGTCGGAACTCTATCCTCATGAACCTCTTCATCATATCTTGTACGTGATGCAGATATTGTAGTATCTTGGTGTTTTTTGTAGCCCATTCTCCTTGTACCTGATGCACCAGTAGGTCTAAATCACCAATCACCAGCAATTCCTGAATATTCATGTCGATAGCCAAATTAAGCCCTAATAGGCAGGCTTCATACTCCGCCATATTGTTGGTGCACAGAAACTTGAGTTTTGCAGACACCGTGTAGTGTTGACCGGTTTCTGACACCAAAATGGCTCCGATACTGACTTCTTTGAAGTTTGCAGCTTCGTCAAAATACATTCTCCAACCATTGTAGGCTTCAATAATATCTTCTCCTATGAATGACACTTCTTTATCTGGAAAATACGTTTCAGTGGTTCGTATTCTCCTCCTATAGGGTTTTCTGCAAGATGATCTGCTAATGTCTGTCCCTTAACTGCCTTTAGAGTTACATAGATGATGTCAAACTCACTCAGCAATATTTCCATTTGGCCAGCTTTCCTGTAGGCATAGGCTTCTAAAAGATATACTTCAGTGGACCATTCTCGATATGAGATATGTGGTATAAGCACAGAAGTAGTGCCTCAGTTTCTGGGTTATCCATGTCAGAGCGCAGCAAGTGCGTTCCAGTAGGGAGTATCGTGCTTCGTAAAGTGTGAACTTCTTTCTCAGATAATATATGGCCTGCTCTTTTCTGCATGTCTCTTCATGTTGTCCCAAGACACAATCGAAAGCCCCATCCAATACAGAAAGGTATATAGAAGTAGTGGTCTACCAAGTTCTGGCGGGACTAAGACTGGTGGTGTGGACAGGTATTCCTTGATTTTGTCAAAAGCCTTCTGACAGTCTTTAATCCAGCCGGTGGTGGCACCCTTCTTCAGCATTTTGAAAATTGGTTCACATATTACAGTTGATTGTGCTATGAAGCGGCTGATGTAGTTGAGACGCCCCAAAAAAATCATCAAATCTTTCTTGTTCTTTGGTGGTGGTAACTCCTGGACAGCTTTGACCTTTGACGGGTCTAACTCAATTACTCAGCGGCTGACAATGAACCATAGCAATTTTCCAGAAGAAACTCCAAAGGAACATTGTGCGGGGTTTAGTTTCAGGTTGTACTTTCGCAGCCGGTCAATGAACTTTCTGAATCTGCTATGTGATATGTGGCCTTCTTGGATTTGATGATGACGTCATCCACATATACTTCTATCTCCCTGTGTATCATGTCATGGAAAATGGTTGTCATGGCCCTCATGTAGGTGGCCCCACCATTCTTTAAACCAAACGACATCATTTTGTAATAGTACACTCCCCACAGCATGATGAAAGTTGTTTTCTTCGCGTCTTCTTCGTCCATCCAAATCTGATGATAACCGGTGAAGCAATCTACAAAGGATTGGAGTTCATGCTTGGCGCAATTGTCGATCAGTATGTGTATATTTGGTAGATGGAAATCATCTTTGGGACTTGCTCCATTTAAATCCCGATAGTCGACAAACACCCTGGTTTTCCCATCTTTCTTCGGAACCGGTACAATGTTGGCCAACCAAGTGGGATATTCAACTACCCTGAGGACCTTAGCTTTGATCTGCTTGGTGACTTCTTCTTTGATTTTTAGAGTCATGTCTGTTTTGAACTTTCTGAGTTTCTGCCTTACTGGTGGACACATTGGATTGGTAGGTACCTTGTGAGCCACTATGTATGTGCTCAACCCGGTCATATCATCATACGACCATGCAAAAATGTCCTCATACTCTCTCAGGAAATGAGTGTACTCTTCCTTCTCTGATGGTGACAAGTGAATGCTTATGCGAGTTTCTTTGACGGTTTCAGAATCTCCCAAGTTGACTATCTCAGTTTTGTCCAGTTTGGACTTAGGTTTGTTCTCAAAATTCTCAACTTCTCTGACGATTTGCTCAGGTATCATATCTTCTTCTTCTATCTCTTCTGAGTCACTATCCTTGTGTTGTGTTGTCTCATTGCATGTCACAATCGTTGGTTCATATAGATATGAAATAGTAATGTTGTAGATAGAAAGATATGAAAGATAATAATAATAATAAAACAGCAAGTCATTGATAAATGTTGAGACGTCAAACAAAGCAATTTTTAATGACTTTAAACAATGTTTTCCAAAGCAAAATACTGAAAAGAAAGAAAAAAAATGTTTTAAAACAAAATGCTCAAGAGGAATTGTTTTCAAAATGAATGACACTAGCAGCCATGCTACCCCGGGACTCGTCGGGCCCTGGATGGTGTGGCGGTCCAGTTTCTGAGAACAGCTCCCTTCTCCATTGTCTAGATGATGAGGCCTTCTTCCTCCTCCTCCTCAACTATGACACTGCAATCCATGTCTTCTTCTTCTAGAAATAAATTCCTTAGACCAGCTAGAACCTCGTCTTCTTCAGATCCCCACATCATGTCAGCTTGGTGGAAAGATCAGTTTAGATGCAATATTGGCTTCTCGAAAGGGTAGTATGGACCACACCATGGTGGCGACAAGTTCTGATACTCATGCCAGGTGAATTGATATCCCAATCCAAAGTTCGTGCCATGACGTTTTAGCTGTATTGGCTTGGAAATACCTTGGAGATTCTTCCCAAGCCCTTTATCGGGTTCATACCCTGCCCACGCTAGTATGCTTTCTATTTTGGTTCTCCACCATTTGTCTTTCTCAAACGCATTGACGCGCTCGATGCGATGATAAGTCTCCCCACCTAACTTCCTTCTATTTTCCATGACCGGAACAGTTTGGTTGGTATAAATGGGATTACTCCCGTCTCCATGAATGATCACCTCTTGATAATTCCATTCGAATTTCACAACCTAGTGCAAAGCAGAAGCTACAGCCCCAGCGGCATGTATCCAAGGTCGTCCCAATAATAAGTTGTACGAGGTGGATATGTCGAGTACTTGGAATTCAACATCAAACCAAGTCGGGCCCATTTGTAAGCATGGATTGGTTTCCCCGATTGTGGCCCTTTGAGACCCATCGAATGCCTTCATATTCATAGTCCCTGCTCGTATTTCATGCAACCCTTTACCCAATCTTTTCAAAGTTTTCAGTGAACAGATGTTGAGACTGGAACCTCCATCTATCAAAACTCTGGCAATGAATTTATCCTTGCATTGTACCGTGATGTGTAGTGCCATGTTGTGGCTTAATCACTTTGATGGAAATTCGTCTTCATGAAAGGTGATCTTGTGGCTCTCCAGTACTTTCCCTACCATGTTAGCCATCTCCCTACTGGTGATATTGTTAGGTATGTAAGCTTCGTTCAATAACTTCATCAAGGCATTCCTATGTGCCTCAGAATTCTGCAATAATGACAGGATGGATATTTGAGCAGGAGTTTTGTTCAGATGGTCTACTACATAATATTCTCTTGCTTGCACCTTCCTCCAGAGATCATCTGGGCCGGTCTCAATGATGGGCTATTTGGAGGCAGCTTCTTTACTTGTTCCTCCCAAATTTTCGGGTGTGTAAACTCTATCGGTCCTGGTCATCCCTTGTGTTGCACCAGATTCTTCCATTTTTGCTTTTCCTTTCCTCCTGGCTTCTGCAACATAATCCCAGGGTACGGCATTGGACTTAAAGGATGGTATGGATGCTACTGTCATAATGAAGGGTGGTTACTATACTTCAAACGGAGCAGGTACAGCTGCAAATGTTGTTTCCACCTCGAACAGGATTGGTGCGGCTACTTCGACTTGGCAAAGTATATATTTGTAACACAATAGGAGTAAGAGTGAACACATGTTTCTTTGGGTCATCCCCTTCTTGAATAAGCCCAATTGACCCTTCTATATCCCATTCTTCATCAGTCTCTATCACATTGACTCCCTCACCCCTATGATCCGGGAGAGGAATGTTGTGGATGTTAGGTGCAGCATCCCTTTCTTGTATGACCTTGGTATCAATTAATGTCTGGATCTTGTCTTTCAAAGTATGACCTTCATTGGTGGTATGACCATTCATGTTGGAGTGGTAGGCACATGTTTTATTTGGATTGACCCATTGAGAAGAATTTTCCATGGAAACAATGGGAATAGAGGTGACATATCCATCAGCTTTCATTCTCTCGTATAATTGATCGATGGGTTCAGCAATAGGGGTGTATTGTCTAGGTGGCCTGTGATTGAAATTTGGACTGGGTTTCTGATAGTTTTAGTAGGATGGCGGTGTGTGATAATATGATGGTTGGGTGTTATAAGTGTGGTAGGCAGTGGCGGGTTGGGGATATCTGGGAGGTGAAGGCTGATATATGGGTAGAGGTGTTTGATATGTAAGAGGAATGTTGGACCTCGGGCTACAATCACAGCCCCTACTTCTTTCTTTTTGGATATGCCCTCTGACTGCAAAGCTTTATTCGTAGCCTGTAATGCCTCAAAATTAGTTACTATTCCACTCTTGATCCCTTCTTCAATCCTTTCCCCTCGCTTAATGATGTCGGAGAATTTGTGATTCTCGATGACCATTAACCTTTCATAATATCGTGGGTCTTGAGCCCGGACAAAGAACTAGTTCATCTGCTCTTCTTCCAATGTCGGATTTACTTTCGCAGCTTCTGATCTCCATCGAGTAGCATACTTGTAGAAAGTCTCCTTTGGCTTCTTCTTGAGATTCTGTATATAGAAGACGTCTGGTGCATTATCCATATTAAACATGAATCGATCCATGAAATCCAATGCCATGCTTACCCAGCTAACCCACTTCTTGGGATTTTGACTGATGTACCAAGATAGATCATCTCCAGTGAGACTTCTCATAAACAGCTTCATGCAAATTCTCTCATGTTTCCCAACTCCTACGAGCTTTTCACAGTATGTCATTAAATGCACCTTTCAGTCACCTGTTCCATCAAAAATCTCGAACTTGGGAGGTTTGTAACCCTCCAAAAATTCTACATCTGGCTAAATACACAGTTCTTCATAGTTCAAACCCTCAATGCCTTTACCCCCTTCGACAGCCTAGACTCGGTTTGTGAGCTTCTTAAGTTCCTCTTCCATATTCTTGATGAGCTGGTCCTTCTCAGAAGATTCTGGTGTGTATGGGGTTTATTGAATAGGGTGAGGTAGATTTTCTACATATATAGGGTTACTTTGGTGGATACAGGGGATTTGGGTGTAGTGGTGATCATTGGTTAAATTCGGCAGATCGGGGGTAGGTTGGGGTGTATTTTGAGGATTATGGTAGGTATTAGTTTGTGGATACTGAGTTGGAAGATGTTGGTGTTGAGGAGGAGTTGGTACTGGTGGAGGGTTAGGATTTTGAGGAGGCGTGACGTATTGATGAGGTGCGAGAAGATTTTGTGGATGTTGGTTTGGCGTGTTTTGGGGAGGTGCTGGGTTATGGGCGTTTTGTTGGTTAATATCAGGGACGTTTAAGGTGAAGGAGAGGTTTGCCTAGTTGCGGACCTTCTCAAGTTCCCCTTGCAATTCTAGTATTTTCTTCTCCAGCCGTAAAACCAAATCATTATGTGCGGAGTACTCTGACCATCTGAAGTTTCAACATTTTCCACATGCGCAACCTTATCTTTCCTGATACCGATCATGTCATCCATCTTAGCCTTTCCCTTACTTTTAGGATCACTTAGAGGAGGAGGTGGTGGAGGACCTCTGGATCTGGTATGATATGCTGATGATGCCGGTATTCATGAGCCAACCTTTGGGGATGAGAATAATCAACAAAGAAAAAGAAATAGGTAAACAAGTCATTAGAGAATTTTGGAAAGATATTTGCATGTATCATAAATTCGCGTCCTAATTTTGGGGACCTCATTGTGCCTGAGGTAGGCCTAGCGACACGTAAATTTGGAGAAACTTAATGCCGATAATTGCCTCATTTCATTAATGCAATAAATAAGTCAAACCTCTAAAATGAAAATAATTAAAAAAGTTGTAGTTGAATTTGCCTTAATACAATCAATTTCTAAAACGACTCTAGAAAAGCAAGTAAACAATAATTCTAATCTACTTGGTCCAGGAGGGACATTATCCAAGCTTGGCCTTCTTGTACCCATTGATCAGATTCCCTAGGTCGTGCATGTCCAGCAGCAGACACGCCCTTGCTAGGTGTCCTCATTCGTTTCCCTCTGCATTCTGGCAATCCACGATCCTTTTCCTCATCTTCCCCTCAAGTTCCATCAGACCCTTCTCTAAGTACTCCAACCTCTCCGTTGATTTTGAAGGAATTTCCTTCCATTAATTGATTGATTCTATGTCTATCTTGTGTTGTTCCAAATGCCTGGCTTCATACTCAAGGATTCTCTTGTGCAACCTTTTGTATTTTACCTGTGCTTCGGCAGCTTCATCTATGATCCTATTTCCTCGATCGACCCCTAGCTCGACTTCTCCCGCTATGTCATCATCCATCCATGATAGGTAGAAATACACATGATCGGCATGGTACCGATCTGGCTCGATGGTATCCTTCTCCACAATAATCTTCAGATGCCACATGTGTTATTGTTTAACCAAAGAATTAGACCCTTTGACTAAAGCTTATTTTTAAGATGAATACGGGTTACTGATAATCGAGATAATGGAAAAATGAATAATAGATAATATTACAGAAATAAAAGATCGAAGTTGATTGTATTTCGAGTATCAGATGCCTTTACAAGCTGTATTCCCCTTCCTTATATAGGAGATTCTTATAACGTACGGCTGCTGCTATAGTTACTCATTAATGACTAATTATGACATTAATGAGCCGTTACAAAGGATAACGATAAATAGGGGTTCAGTTACATAACGTTCGAGTAATCAATTATGGGTTCGTGAATCTGCCCGTAACTTTGTCTAGATTCATTCTGACCGTGCCTCTCTCCCGTTATGATCAAATTGGAATTCCCGTGGCTGAAATTTTGTGAGTTTACTGAACCATGTCTCTTTTACCATACCTCTTCAAAGATTTATTTCTAGCTATCGTGTTTTCCCGTGTCCATGTGACTAGCTGAGTTGTCAAAAGCTGGCTTATGTGTGAAACTCTTTTTTACCACTACAGATAGTCCCCCCACTTACCATATATTTAACGATTAATATTTGGTAAGTGGATATTCATTTATGGCGGGAATATTTTGCCGCCGCTTTTCCTTGAATCATTGTATCATTCTCTGTACCATAGGCGTCATTTGTCTCTTCCATTTAATGCTCATACCACGTGTCCTNTGAAGTGACATCTTCAATTATGACTTTTCATCATTATTTCCTTTTTCATCATGTTTGACGGTTGTCTTCAAGTATAAATACATGTTTTCTTTTCTTTGCTTCCACGAAACACTTTTCTACTTCTGTTTTCTGTAAAAAACTTTCTTCATTGCCTTTGTAAACATGTCTTCTTCAAACCAACCTCAAAGAGTAATAGACATTGAAAGCTTTGCGCCATCTTCTGCTCTGACTAGGATTTGGAGGGGTGGTAGACTTAGAAGTCTAGGATCCACTCCTTCGAGGGGCTCTTCTTCTTCTCAAATAGTTCCTTCTTCTTCCACTAAATCTCCAGTTATTCTGAGATTTAGGGTTTCTCGATCTTCATCTAGAGGTAGAGGCGGACGCCTACGTGAACCTGGAGTCGATGAAATTGTCCCTGTTGAGTTTGTTTTCGCAAGGGATAGTCAAGTTCTTCTAGATCAGTCTTCTTCTCTTGATAGTGTAGAAAGATATCCAACCCTTATAACTGAGGGTCAGATTTCCCTTGTTCGAAGGGAGTGCTCATGGAAATCTTACTTTCCTATCTATATTCCGAATAGTAATCAAAGAATAACATCTTACAAGACCAGATATTCTTTTGTTTATACTTATCCCTTCACTTTAGGGTTTAGACCTCCCATTGACCTAGTTATAATTGATTTTTGTCGTTTTTTTAATATATGCTTAGGACAAGTTGGCCCGCTTGTGTGGTGAGTTGTCGCATGCCTTAGGAGTTTGCCTTCTTTAGCCTCGGTTCCTTTTACCTTCAACCATATTATTCACCTTTACTCTCATACATTATTTCATGAAGGGGTTTTTACTCTGACTGCTAGGAGAAAAAGAGTGTTAGTAACCCCTGGAGACGATAAGGATAGGGGTTTGTACCTTCGTTATGTTGTTGTACCCACTGCTGGTTTAGTGGGTGAATAAAATCTTCCCTTCCCTGAGAAGTGGAATCACGCACGTGAGTATGCTTTAGCTCACATTTACTTTTTCTTGTTTTGATTTGAGATGTTTTATTTAACACCGTGTCTGTTTATTTTTCTCCTTTCAGCAATCATTAATACTGTCGAGAATGTCTCCGGTATTCGTTATTGGGTAGAAAAACTGTTATCTGTTGCTCCTTCTGAAGAAAGATCTTGGAAGTACCTCGCTGGGAGGTACGGTTGGCAAGTAAAGACCCACGGTAAGCTTCTTGCTTCTTTCCTTACTCGAGTCTCTTTTCCTTCTATCGTTTAACTTTTTTCCCTTTTTAATAAGATTCTCTGCGCGTGGGGTGTCTGTTTCCTCTATCCCGAAGATGTCCTTGGATCAAGCCCAGGAAATTATCATTGGTCCATCTTCCTCGAAGAGGAAGATTAGTGAATATCGTTCCATGGAGGAAGAGGAAGAGGGTGCTTCAGTGCATAGGCCACGGAGAAGGCAAATGGTTTTAGATGACGAGCTTGCTGCCTCAACCTTGCCTTCCATGTTTGCGCTTGAGCCCCCTGTCTTTGATGATGTTCCACATTCCCCTATTCACGGTGGTATTGATCTCGCTCCTGATGGCATCCCTTTGTTTGATGTCTTTCCTGCTTCTTTGAGAGAAGAAGTTTCTTCTATTCCTTTGGCTATCTCAACTTTTGTTGCTTCTCTGCCTGTAACTTCTTCAACTCTTCAACTTTCCGTGCTTGCTCCTTTGCCCATGGCTTCTCCAACTCCTCAACCTTCCGTGCCTGTTGTTGTTCCATCTCTGCCTGCTTCCATGCCTTCCGTTAGGGAAGTAGGGTCTTCCAGCAGAGAGATGCGGCAGGTGGTAATAGAGGTTCCAGCTGAGGGAAACCTTTTCAAGAAGACGGGTGAGCCTGAAGTATGGCTCAAGCCTTTAATAGGTCCCGCGCAAAGCTAGCTAGCCACAATGCTCTTACATGGGCAAATCAGGTCGTGCATACTTCTTTGAAGGTATGGTGTAAGTTATCCTCTTTCACTCTCGTATATGAAATTTACCATATCTAACTGGTTTACTTCTTATAGATTAACCTCATAGGCATGGAGCTTATGAAGAGGATTTCAAACACATACTAAGAAACAAAAGAGTTGCAGGCAGAACTTGATAATTTGAAAGCACAGTATGACAGCTTAAGGATTGACATGGATGCTTTAGAAGAAGAGAGGAGTACCTTGAAGCGGCAGATGAGACTTATGGCAGCATAGCTAGCAGTGGAGCGGGCTTCTTGCAGTCAAGCTGACAAAGACAAGAGTGTTCTCGAGTCTTTGTTTGCGGAGAAGTTGTCCCGTTCCTCATAGGAGATTAGAGACTTAACGAACTTGCTGGGGTAGAAGGAAGAATACTCAGGTGAGCTCGTGCAATTACTCACTCACACTCAAGAATATCTTCGAAGGGCTTTAGACAAAACTCAAGCTTTAGATGAGTCGATTGTTCCATTAAGGGCCGATCATGAAGCTGCGGAGGCGGAGAAAGACGGGATGAGAGCTGAACTTCAAGTGTGGGCACAAGATTATGAAGATTTGGAAGAGGTGGCTGCTGTCAATGTGAGCTGGGCGTATATGAATTCTCACCTTGACACATTGATGGAGATGAGTCAAAAGGGTTTTGACCTTAGTGCTGAAATAGCCAAAACTAAGGAAGCCATGGAGAAGGCTCAACAGAGTCATAACCTCTCTTCACCTGATGGTGAGATTCTAGCCGCTCATGCCTATTCATCCTCAGTTGCTCCCGTTCCTTCCGACTCTGAAGTCAACCCCTCTCTTTGAAAAGATCTAGTTGGTTTACCCTTTTTTTTCTTTTTCTTAGTATCAATTGGTGGTTACCCCTAGTCCCATCGGGGGTAAATTTGGATTTCCTTTAAGTCCCCAAATGACAACTTAGGGGCACCACAATGTAAATATAAAAATCTTATACGGCTAAGTATAAGTTAATACTTAGTTTTAGCCATTTTTTAATATATAAATATCAGTTCGACTTTTGTTGAGTTTTTGTTTCACTCTTTAAGTCTTTTGCATGCTTTATTTTTCGAGGTTTTAGTTTTACCTTCGAGTTTTGCATGTGGAATGCTTTAGACTACTCGTACCTTTTTTATAATAGGCACGATGTCATATTAAATGTGTGCCTTTTTGTAATAGGCATAGTTTATGGAAGAGGGCCCTTTATAATCGACATGAAGAAGATTTCTCAACTTCATGATAATGCAATAGAGTGATAGGAATTTACACATGTTTAAGAATGTTTTCAAGGAAATTTTTTTGTTTAAACTTCCATGACATTTTACATGTGTTTGGTTATCGTCTAAAACTCACGCTTGCAACTGTTTTTGTTTAACAGATTTAGTATACTCTTGTATTTCGTAACTGTTTTTCATAGGTAACAGTTTTTTGATATTATACAAGGAAATAACTGTTTTTCACTAGTAACAGTTTTTATAAAATTGGGGTTTTTACCCGTAACTGTTTATTAACAGTTTTCTAATAAGTACGAGGGAAATGTTTTCTTATTCGTAACTGTTTTTATTTGATAACAGTTTCTTGAACAAATACAAGGGTTTAGATCTTTCATCCATAACTGTTTTATTCGAGAACAGTTTTTGAATGAGTATAAAGATGTACATTTCTTTCTCGTGATTGGCATTTTGCCTTTCAACCTGAATATGTTCGAAGATTTTTGCTTTTTGCATAAGGCTTTGTATTTGGATGGCTCTTTTGATTTCTTTCGATTCTGCTCGTGTCACTTGTCTTCATTGGGTAGATGGGTCTTTAGGCTCGAGCTTTTGACTTTCTGATAGACTTCTTTGCTTCGCCTTAGCCTTCCATACTGTATAGTCCCCCAAGTGTTTGAGCTTTGAAGAATGAAATCTCGAGCTCTTGATTATTCCTTTCGTTGTGGTCCTTTTCCTGAAAAGGAAAAACATTCCGGACTCGAAGGTATATAGTTTTTTAGATGATGACTGCTTAACCCCTTTTAAAACGTCCATCGGAAAGTGTAACCCTAGACCGGGAATTATGTTATTTCCTCGCGTCTTTACATGTTTAATACCATCATCTTGTGATGGGTTAGCTTTGTTCCTATCATCTAAGAAATTTAGTAAAATTTTTAAATGTTCAAAATAAAATCGAACGTCTGATACCTGACTGGGGGTATTCTTTTATTTTTAGAAGTAATACTTCTTTAGATGAATGGCATTCCAGCTTGTTGGTAAAACTCTTCCGTCCATAGCTTCCAACTCATAGGCGCCTTTTCCAGCTATCCCTCAGATTTTGTAAGGTCCTTCCCAGTTTGGATTTAACTTTCCTGCACCTGCTTGTTTTGTTGATTGAAAGACTATTTTGAGGACGAAGTCCCCAATTTTAAAGTACCTGAGATAAGATTTACGGTTGTAATAATTCTCTATGATTTGTTTTTGAGTTACCATCCTTATCAATGCTGCTTCTCTCAGTGGTTCGAGCAGGTCCACGTTGATCCTTAGTTCGTTGTCGTTTTCACCTTCCGTGGTTGTTGAGAACCTTATGCCTGGTTCGCCAATCTCCGCAGGTATTAAGGCTTCTGAGCTATAAACAAGTGCGAGCAGATTTTCTCCCGTGGCTATTTTTTAGGTTGTTCGGTATGCCCATAGTACCGCTGGAAATTCATCAGGCCAGTTTCCTTTGGCTGTATTTAGCCGCTTCTTTAGATTATTGATGATGACCTTATTTGTTGATTCATCTTGACCGTTAGCCACGGGGTGGTACGGCGTTGAAGTGATCCGCTTGATTTTCCAACTTCCGAAGGATTCCGTGATTTATGAGCCTATGAATTGTGGGACATTATCACACACGATTTCCTTTGGTATTCCAAAGCGGTATATTATGTTTCTCCATAAGAAGTTTTTAACTTCCTTTTCTCTCACTTGTTTGAACGCCACTGCCTCTACCTATTTTGTAAAATAATCAGTTAGTACGAGTAAAAATCGTACCTGTCCTTTAGCTGTAGGTAAAGGTCCTACTATATCCATCCCCCATTTCATGAAAGGTCATGGTGATATTATTGGATGTAATAATTCTGCTGGTCGATGCATGTTATTGGAAAACCTTTGGCATCTGTCACATTTGGATACGAAATTCTCGGCTTCTTCTTCCATCTTAGGCCAATAGTATCCGGCTCTGATTAGTGTTTTCACTAAGGATATTTCCCCTGAGTGATTTCCATAGTGTCCTTCGTGGACTTCTTTCATCACAAATTCCGTTTGGTTAGGCCCAAGGCATTTAGCTAGGGGTCCTCCGAACATCTTGGATAAAGTAAGTTGCGAATAAGGCAGTACCATGCAGCTTTGCAGCGTAGTGCTTGAGCCACTTTCCTGTCTTCAGGTACGGTGCCATTCTGCAAAAAATTAAGAATTTTGTTTCTCCAGTTCTAGGTTAGGTTGTTGAAAGTTACCTTATTCCTGTCCCGGTCTATTATTGAATAAAATAGTTGAACAACAATTGTATTGTATTTATTCGTTACTTTCGTGACTGCTGCAAGGTTAGCTAATGCATCTGCCTCCGCATTTTCCTCTCTAGGTATTTGCACTACCTTCCATGTTTTGAATTGTCTCACGAGCTCTCGTGCTTTTTCAAGATACTGTTGCATTCTAGTTTCTCTAGAAATGTAAGTCCCCTATATTTGATTTACTACCAGTTGGGAGTCGCTATTTATCACAATTTGCTCGATTGAGAGCTCCCGTGCAAGTTCAAGACCTGCAATAACAGCTTCGTACTCTGCTTCATTGTTAGTGATAGGATAACACTTTATAGCTTGTCGTATCTTTTCACCCATGGGTGATATTAAGACTATGACTAAGCCAGCGCCTTTTACATTTGAAGAACCATCAGTGAACAAGGTCCACAGGCCTGTATTAACACCGTTAAAGAGTTGTAACTCTTTTTCTACTTCAGATACAATGCCATTACTAAAGTC